>JBBBDQ010000984.1:3277500-3340000 GCA_037127315.1 Ascarosepion bandense
AGGCATTAAAGCCACTAAGATGCTTTAGACTTAGCCACCATCTGACCAGCTTGTATTACCAGAGATGGACAGTGGTAATTATTTTCGTCTTTTTCTCATGAAAACAATCTTGTTCTTTTATTCTTCTCTCTCTCCTTAACGTTTTCTTTTTCTCACATTCTATCACACTCACTAATGCCCTTGCGTCTTAATGGCCCTCTGGCCTTGCTGCAGGTGAAGTGATTTTAAAAGAAGAATTTTTTAAATAGTTTTGTTGAATTTTAAACGTTTGCGACTCCTTTTGCTTGAATTATTGTTCATTACAGGCTTCTATTTTACTCTCACCTTTGAACTTCAAAATCCAATTTAAATCTTTGGCTGAAGTAGCTAATGGAAGTCTCGAAACATCTATCAACATTCAATAAAATAATGTTGCCCTTGTTTTGGTCTACAAATCTTGTCATCTAACCTTAATCTTTTCAAGGATCACGTGCTTCTATGATTTCAAAATATTACTTGCAGTCCTTGTCAGGATTGAAGAAAAAAAAATTATGTTCAAATTAAATGTTAAAAAGTGAAACTTGAGAATTATTTGAAAGTTTAGATAAAATTTTAAAATGAAACAGGCATCAAAATTAAAAGTTGACATCAAGATTTACTTACTAATAAAACATTTTAATGAACTGGTGATAGACTTTCAATTAAATTTTAAATGCTGGAACAGGCAATAAAAAACTTCTTTGTTTATTCAGTAAAAAAAAATTTTTTTTTTATTTTGGTGATGGTTGAACAAAAAACAAAACACAAAAATCAAGGAGAAAAAAAACAAGAGAGGAAAAAAACAAGAGAGGAAACAAAAAACAAGAAAAAACAAAAAACAAGAGAAAAAACAAAAAACAAGAGAAAAAACAAAAAACAAGAGAAAAAACAAAAAACAAGAGAAAAAACAAAAAACAAGAGAAAAAACAAAAAACAAGAGAAAAAACAAAAAACAAGAGAAAAAACAAAAAACAAGAGAAAAAACAAAAAACAGAAAAAACAAAAAACAGAAAAAACAAAAAACAGAAAAAACAAAAAAAAGAAACAAAAAAGAAGAAAAGAAAGTAACTAAAAAACTAACTAAAAACAAAGAAAATACCAAAAAGAAAAAGAGAGAAAGAAAATAAGAAAGAACCTAAAACAAAAAAAGACAAAAGAAAAAAGAAATAAAGGAAAGAAAAAGAGAAAAGAAAGAAAACAGCAGACATGTTTTTGATGAGAGAGATATGTTATTGAAATTAGTTCGGATGTGTCACAATTTGAAAAAATGAGTTAAAAATAAGCCACAGTTTCATTGTCTTAAGCTCCAAGGATTTCAGGGACCAACTTACAGGTCAATATAAATGGTAATAAGAATAATAATTATATGATATAACAACGAACTTGTTCCAATGTAACATCTGTGTAAAAACAGCAACAAGCATTTTTTTTTTTTTTAATACAGCTGCTGTATCGTTTATCTACTAAAATTAAGAGACACAAAATTTGCTAAAATTAAAATAGACAAAATTTATTATTAGTAAAGACGTTTGAAATATACTGAGCAAAATCCACAGAATTTGTTATAACTAGAGATACAACATTTGCAATAACATAAAAAGAATATCAACGCAGCTACCAGCCACATGCTAAGCAATCATCAGGTTAGGAAAGGACAACTCAACACCGCCGACAGAGCATCAGGACAACTCAGTACCAGAAAAATATTTTTTTTTTATAACCAAATAAAGTAATGGATTAAATCTTGATTAGTGAATGTTTTTTTTTTTTTTTTTAATAAGGCATTTGAAAAGGCAATACACAAAATAAGAACCAGTTTTTTGGCTTTTAATCATTTTCTAATAAAGTAAATCATGCCGTTCATTTTTTCTCTAACAACAACAATTCCTCACCTACAAGGAGACACGGAGACTTTCAAATTAAGCTTGGAAATGTGATAGATACCGACTTGGCAGACCGCCTGCAGTCTCTCTCCCACCGGCGAGACGTGGCTTCCCTGTGTCTCTTCTATAAATACTTTCACGGCTTCTGCTCCGATGAACTTAGATCACTGGTGCCCCCTAAATACGAATTTGAACGAGATACTAGATTAGCAACTAGATCCCACCCTTTTACAGTGAAACCGATAAAATGCAACCGTAACTTCTACTCCAACAGTTTCTTTCCTCGCACTTCCCGACTGTGGAATTCTCTTCCAAACGATTGCTTCCCCGACGGCTACAATCTCCAGGAGTTTAAATGTAAGGTCAATAGACACCTCCTAACACACTAACCTGCTCCCATTCTATCAAACACTCTTCCCATCTGCCCAACCCTCATCATCGGTATCCTTACTCATCTGTCACCTTCCTCCTGACATTCCCTATGTCTAACCACTCATTCTCTTTACCTTCCCCTATGTAGCCCCATGCGCAATAGTGGCAGTGGAATGCCTTGCTTGGGGTGAGATGATTAAAAAAAAAAAAAAAAGAAACAGAGGACCAAACAGCTCCCGCCTCGATGTGGCAGAAATCAAATTACTTCTTGGAGTGATATAAGGAACTGACCATTTTTCAAACATCTTCAGCGGCAGATCATACTTGATATCTGCAGCGAATTCTCTTAAACAGATTGGTAATATATAGCAAAAAAGTGTTAGAACTAAGAAGAGAGCCTGAGGTGAGGGGAACTGGCTATTAATCATTAAACCTTCAAGAGGAATGATTTGATAATCGAGAAGATGCTACCAAAAATGGCATACTTGAGAAGTTTGTACATCAAACCCCTATGCCACTTTGTCAAAAGCCTTTAAGATATCCAAGTAAATCACAGTCATGATTGACTTATTATCAAGCACTTCACCAATTTCTGTGCGTAATGACTAAAAACATCAGCAGTGGACCAAAGAGTGAAATCTATACTGTTTGTCACTCAGGAAGTTGTTATTGTTGAAGAGATTGACAACATTCTGGTTGAAAATAGCCCCTAAATGTTTGCTGAATGTAGTTTTTATTTTCCAAATATCTGCTATGAAAATAGTATTAGAAATAGGCTAGCAATGTTTTGTCTATTGGAGAGGGTTGAAGAGTGGAAAGTAGTTCATCACCCACAAGGACACAAACACTTTCAAACTCAATTGAAACTATAAAGTGAGGACTGGGTAGCTTCAGATATGGCAGCAATACCTCATTTTTATCTATCTGGCTCTTGCAGAGAGCAAGTATAGGATAAGAAACCAGGTACTTTCTAGAATGGTACAGGGAGTCAATCATTTTACTAGGATAAGAAACCAGGTACTTTCTAGAATGGTACAGGGAGTCAATCATTTTACTAGGATAAGAAACCAGGTACTTTCTAGAATGGTACAGGGAGTCAATCATTTTACTAGGATAAGAAACCAGGTACTTTCTAGAATGGTACAGGGAGTCAATCATTTTACTAGGATAAGAAACCAGGTACTTTCTAGAATGGTACAGGGAGTCAATCATTTTACTAGGATAAGAAACCAGGTACTTTCTAGAATGGTACAAGGAGTCAATCATTTTACTAATTTCTTTAGCAATGGATTGTATATACAAGTTCCGCATAAGGTTTAGTGTGGGCTTGAGTATTAATAGATGTTCTAGGAGTCTCACTGAGAGTTAGTTAAGTGCCATATGTGATACATACTTGGGCGATCATGTCTCAAAAGAGACATGACTGACTGGGCAGAAGATTATCCCACAGTAGGTTGCCATTATTTTCTGCGGTAGACTGGTTGCCAGCCAAGGCTAGAGAACCAAATTTGTCCTGTTATTTAACCCATAACTGGAAGAAAGCGACGGATTAATACTGTTTGTCCTTGCTATGAAGATTAGGATAAATAATGGGTGACTTAAGTTATGATTATAGTGATCAAGGAAGCATCTCCTTGGGAGTTTGTTCCATATTCCAACATTTCGGGGGGGGGGGGGTAAGAACTTCTTCCTTACTAATGGAACATGAAAGAAATGAGAATGTAGACAGTGTGTACAAGGCATAATAGTTTCTAGCTGTGAATCTACTGTAACCTAATGTAGTGAGACCACTTCACGTATCTAGGCTCAATTGTCAGTGAAAAGGGCTCAAGAATAAAATTTCAACAGCAGCAGAAACAATGGCAGTTGTCGCAAAATTAAAAACCATTTGTAAACATAAGAACGCCTGCCTGAAATAAAAAAAAACTACAATGTTGACCTTTCCATTTTTGGTTCCATTTGTGAATCTTGCACGTTAACAAGAATTACAGCGAAGATCCCAAGAACTAGAAAAGGAGATGCTTCAGAACCATTCTCGGCATCTCTTGTGTCGACAGCGTAACAAATGAAAAAAGTGTTAAAGACGCTAGCAAACAAGAAACAAGTCGATTGGAAGACCTCATAAACACCATCAAGAAGAGGAATTTTGAATGGTGTGGCCACATCCTCAGAGCTAGCAGTCTTTCAACTACCATTCCACAAGCAAAAGGAAAAGGAAAAAAAAAAGGAGTAGATGTCATCACTGGGTGGACTGGAAGATCATTCACTGAGACTCAAACACTGGCACACAACTGAGACATGTGGGGGAAGCTGGTCAGGTTCTCTGGTGTGTAACAGCTTTTTGACCACACCCATCAAATGACTGATGAGGAGTTCAACTGCTGGTAGAGTTGGTTTCTGTCCACTTTGCACTATTACCCTTGAGAAAGGCATGAATCCAAATTGCTGCTTTTTACCTGTGCTCAATTGGTGCTGATTAAAAATATGCAACTAACTCAGCCTCCGTGCAGGGCACAAACAGATGTTATTGTAAGTGCGTTTCAAAAATTAGCAAAAGCAAAATTAGAGTCATTCAAGAAAAATGATTTTTAGTCAGATAAAAAAAAAAATTTGAAGGAAACAGACAACAAGCTGAGAAAAAAAAAAATCAACAATGGAGAAGAAAAAACAAGACAACAGCTCACACTAAAACTACCATGCCAGCTGAAAAAGAATTTCCGTGTTATGTTGTTGGGGTGGGGGGGGGGAACAAAATGGTGGATAATGAAACTGAATGAAGCTGAATGGATTAAAAAAAAAAAAAAAAAAAAAAAAAAAAAAAAATTTAAATTAAACAATGTAAACTAATGGAAAATCTCTTCTAAAATACTTGCCATTCTCACTCTTAACGAGTCACCTTACTATCCACTGATCCAATAATGAATCTTGTTATTCTTCGTACAAAGTCATGGCTTCATGCCTTTTATTCCTCTCAATTTAGACATTTTACCATTGTCCTTGTTCTACCATTTACTCACACAACGTTAGGTTTTTCCCTGCCACTCTTACTCAAAATATGCCCTGTGAGTATCAAATTCTCTAAACCCTCTTTCCTAGTGCCCCAGAAATTTCAACTGTCTCTTTCTGATGTTTTCTTGCCTAACCAAATAAATGAGAGAAACTGAAAAATCTAAATTATCTTACCGCTATGAAAAAAAAAAAAAAAAAAAAAAAAAAAAACACTTAAGACCATACCACATTGGTTCTCATACGATCCCCAGAGTTAAGCAACATTGAGTTTCTCAGTACCTAAACAGGTGACCACTTTGGAATACTGTAAGCTTGAACATGCAGTTGGCATTATGGATAATGGCTCAGAATTGTTGATCAGAGCGCCAAGTTCCAATTCCAGTTGGGTTCATTATTTACCTACGTATAAACATCCTTGGGGAAATATATGAATTCACCTCATCTTACCTCGGATACAGGTTTAATTAGTAAGACATATCACTTAATTATTAAAAAAAATAAAAATTACAATCTAAAAATATTTTCTGGCTTTAAATAACCTGCAAAGGGTTGACAAACAACAGAAAATTAATGAATCTTTCAATTCCCACTCAAATATTTTTGTAACAACAGCAAGATTTCTATTTTCTCATTATCTTTTGCAGTTATGACAATTCCACATAAATTGTCTTCTCCTGACTACATAGTGCTGACCACAAGACAAATGTTTGAATACTTTTCATAAAACTTACACTATTATTCACTTTTTCTTTTTTATCATATCACCCCAAGCAAGGCGGTAACGCCACTGATGTGCAGGGGGCTACGTAAGAGTGAAAAGATTGGAAAAGAGAAAGCCGGAAACCACATCCTAAACAGGAAACAAGGGATGAGCCTCTTCACCCGTTCAATAGACGTGGGTGGAGTGTGAACCGGGCGATAGTTTAGTCTATCTACTCCAATTGAAAAAAAAAAAAAAAAAAAAAAGGAAAAGAATGGAAATGAGTAAAAGATTGGAAAAGAGAAAGCCGGAAACCACATCCTAAACAGGAAACAAGGGACGAGCCTCTTCACCTGTTCAACAGGAAAGAAAATACAAGCAAATGCTTCTTAGGAAAGGTATTAATCCGTCTCTTTCCTCTAGTTATGGGTTAAATAACAGGACAGACTGGGTTCTATAGCCTTGGCTTGGAAACCAGTCTACTGCAGAAAGTAATGGCAACCTACTGCGAGATAATCTTCTACTCAGTCAGCAATGTCCCTTTCGAGTCATGATCACCCAAAGCATGTATCACATATGGCACTTAACTGACTGATTGAATATAATAATTATAAACATAAAAACTTGAGCATAAAGTGAGGGGGTTGGTTTTCTATTGTGATGAAGTAACATACTGATCCCCCACTCACATTATTATATTAAGTATAATTAGTAATATAATCTATCTTTTCCCCCCTCTAGCTATGAGTCAAATGACAGGACAGATTGAGTTCTATAGCCTTGGCTGGCAACCAGTCTACCATAGAAAGTATGGGCAACCTACTGCAAGATAATCTTCTGCTAGGTCAGTGATGTCTCTTTCGAGACATGATCACCCAAATTGTGTATCACATATGGCCCTTAACTGACTGACGCTCTTCCTGCCTTATTAAAATATTTCCAAAAGCATTTAAACTGCATAACAAAAAAACAGCAAACAAAACATCTATCAAAAGAATGGCTTTTCCCTTGACCCCACTATCATTTTAACTACCTTTACTCCTTGGCAATGTTTACTGTTTTAAAAACCAATGATTAAATTGTAATAAGAGCCTAAATATATTATGAAACGGAATTTATATGTATATATTTTTGTTCTTGAGAATTGACAACAAAAATATACAACACCATTAGTTTGTTTATTGGAATGGTTGACAAAGCATTGGCGGATTGTGATTCAAACTTTATAAAATGGTAACATAGATTTCCATAATTTAGTAAATATTTATAAATTTATGCATAAAAATTGTTTTCATATTTATTTATTAACTGGTAAATGATAAATATTACATTGCATTAATTTTAATTGATTAGTTTTTAGAATGTTGTAACTATAAAATGATTCTTGTAAATAAACAATCTAATTTTTTTTTTTTTTTAAATCATCTCACCCCAAGCAAGGCATTCCACTGCCACTATTGCGCATGGGGCTACATAGGGGAAGGTAAAGAGAAGGAGTGGTTAGACATAGAGAATATCAGGAGGAAGGAGACAGATGAGTAAAGATACCGAGGATGAGGGTTGGGCAGATGGGAAGAGTGTTTGATAGAATGGGAGCAGGTTAGTGTGTTAGGAGGTGTGTATTGACCTTACATTTAAACTCCTGGAGATTGTAGCCGTCGAGGAAGCAATCGTGTGGAAGAGAATTCCACAGTCGGGAAGTGCGAGAAAAGAAACTGTTGGAGTAGAAGTTGCAGTTGCATTTTATCAGTTTCACTGTAAAAGGGTGGGATCTAGTTGCTAATCTAGTATCTCGTTCAAATTCGTATTTAGGGGGCACCAGTGATCTAAGTTCATCGGAGCAGAAGCCTTGAAAGTATTTATAGAAGAGACACAGGGAAGCCATGTCACGCTGGTGGGAGAGAGACTGTAGGCGGTCTGCCAAGTCAGTATCTATCACATTACAGACCCTCCTCTGAACCTTATCAAGAAGCCCGAGGAGAATAAATAGTGTTTGATATTTTTGTTGTAAATTCTCAAAAACAAGAACATATCCAAACCTACTTTCATCATGCGTTTAGGTCTTATTACAATTTTAATCATTGCTTTTTAAAATGATTAACATTGCCGAGAAGTGAAGGTTGTTAAAAACAAAAAACAAAAAAAAAAACTAACTTTTCTATACACATTCTGTTTTTTTGTGGTCATGAAGGTCCAAGTTTGCCAAATGTTTACTGTCCAGAAATGTATAACATTTCATTACATTATCTAGTTTGAAATACAAGCAAGGTCAAAGAGAGAAAAAGAAATAATATACACTATTTATTTATTCGATTGTTTATTTACCCTATTTATTCCATTATTTATTGGAATGATTGGCAAAACATCAGCTAATTGCCAATTAATTCAAACTTTATAAAATCATAAATAAAAATTTTCTTATTGTCAATTCATATTTTCATAATTTACTTAATGTTTATAAACTTATAAATAAAAAATGGTTTCCATATTTATTTCTAAATTGGTAAATGATAAATATTGCATAAGATTAGTTTTAATTGGATTAATTTTTAGAATTAATTTTTAGAATGTTGTATAAATTATTTCAAATAAACAATCTAATAAAAAGTATTTAATATTTTTGTTGTAAATTACCAAGAAAAAAAAGAATGAATAACTTTACTTTCATGTGTTTAATTCTAATCATTGTGATGCTGAGGTATAAAATATCTATCTTTTCAACAATATTTTTAGAGAAAAAAGGGAAGATGAAGGCAAGCATTACTGGCAGAATAGGGCTAATAGATGTAGAATTATTATTTTGTAGTAGTGTTTCACTATAGAAATGCATTGTAAATGGGGAGGAAAGGGATTGTCAGTGGTCAGGAATGAAGGCAAGCATTACTGGCAGAATAGGGCTAATAGATGTAGAATTATTATTTTGTAGTAGTGTTTCACTATAGAAATGCGTTGTAAATGGGGAAGAAAGGGATTGTCAGTGTTCAAGAATGATGGCAAGCATTACTGGCAGAATAGGGCAAATAGATGTAGAATTATTATTTTGTGGTAGTGTTTCACTATAGAAATGCATTGTAAATGGGGAGGAAAGGGATTGTCAGTGGTCAGGAATGAAGGCAAGCATTACTGGCAGAATAGGGCAAATAGATGTAGAATTATTATTTTGTGGTAGTGTTTCACTATAGAAATGCATTGTAAATGGGGAGGAAAGGGATTGTCAGTGGTCAGGAATGAAGGCAAGCATTACTGGCAGAATAGGGCAAATAGATGTAGAATTATTATTTTGTGGTAGTGTTTCACTATAGAAATGCATTGTAAATGGAGAGGAAAGGGATTGTCAGTGGTCAGGAATGAAGGAAAGCATTACTGGCAGAATAGGGCAAATAGATGTAGAATTATTATTTTGTAGTAGTGTTTCACTATAGAAATGCATTGTAAATGGAGAGGAAAGGGATTGTCAGTGGTCAGGAATGAAGACAAGCATTACTGGCAGAATAGGGCTAATAGATGTAGAATTATTATTTTGTAGTAGTGTTTCACTATAGAAATGCATTGTAAATGGGGAAGAAAGGGATTGTCAGTGGTCAGGAATGAAGGCAAGCATTACTGGCAGAATAGGGCTAATAGAGGTAGAATTATTATTTTGTAGTAGTGTTTCACTATAGAAATGCATTGTAAATGGAGAGGAAAGGGATTGTCAGTGGTCAGGAATGAAGGCAAGCATTACTGGCAGAATAGGGCTAATAGATGTAGAATTATTATTTTGTAGTAGTGTTTCACTATGGAAATGCATTGTAAATGGAGAGGAAAGGGATTGTCAGTGGTCAGGAATGAAGACAAGCATTACTGGCAGAATAGGGCTAATAGATGTAGAATTATTATTTTGTAGTAGTGTTTCACTATAGAAATGCATTGTAAATGGCGAGGAAAGGGATTGTCAGTGGTCAGGAATGAAGGCAAGCATTACTGGCAGAATAGGGCTAATAGATGTAGAATTATTATTTTGTAGTAGTGTTTCACTATAGAAATGCATTGTAAATGGAGAGGAAAGGGATTGTCAGTGGTCAGGAATGAAGACAAGCATTACTGGCAGAATAGGGCTAATAGAGGTAGAATTATTATTTTGTAGTAGTGTTTCACTATAGAAATGCATTGTAAATGGGGAGGAAAGGGATTGTCAGTGGTCAGGAATGAAGGCAAGCATTACTGGCAGAATAGGGCTAATAGATGTAGTATTATTATTTTGTAGTAGTGTTTCACTATGGAAATGCATTGTAAATGGGGAAAAATGCTTGCTTTAATTCTTGACTACTGACAATCCTTTTCTTTTACAATGAATTCATATAGTGAACACTGCTAAAAATAATTCTACATATAAAAGCACTATTGTACTTGCCTTCATTACTGACCCATGACATAAATTACTTTTTTGTATAATTCTATCCTACAAATAAAAGCAGTAAACTTATCCTAGGAAAAATATGATGTTCTTTGAAGCTATTAGATCTTGTTAACTGGAGACATCAATCATCTTCAACTATCAAATATGAAGATTTTAATCGCAATAGTCTGATGATTATCAAACAAGTTCAGCCTTTTCTTCTTTTTTTTTTTTTTAACAATGCTGCAGGCAGTCAGGGGATGTAAGTCATTCTTACCTGATTCCGCCTCCCAAAGAAGAAGGCGAGAAATTGGCCTGATTGATTTTCTTCGCAGTCTACACAGATTGCTTCGTCAGGATGAATCACCAAAACACTAAAATGTCTCATTTCGATGATGCAGTGTGAAATCTAATATCGACACACACACACAATGAACCAGGATAAATACATGCTCTTTAAATGGTCACATCCAAAATGGCTGTATATGTGATTCTTCCAACACAATTTTCACTGAATCACTTTTATTTGGGCTGGAGTTACATATATAGCATCAGTGAAGTGACTAATTTATGACCAGTACGGCTCCAGAAAATTCAGTCTTAAATATTGACTAATTGTGATGAGTCAGACCAAAATAAAAATGTTTTCAAAGTTATTTTCCAATGAAAATTTCATCTTTCATTAATTTTACTAATTTACTAAAGTCCCCCCACCACACACAAACTCATTATTTGAAAGCAAAAAAAAAAAAAAAAAAAAAAAAAAAAAAAAAAAAAAAAAATTGTCAATGAAAAAATTTTAATTATTTTTTTTCATAAATGCTGTAAAAAGGTTTACTAAAAACCTAAAATATTTTTCCCTTTTTGTACATAATTTAATCATTTCACCAACGCCATATAACTCAATGCTGGATTTATCTATAGGCTAAGCAGGGCTAGGGTTTTAAAATCGATGGGGCCTCTAGCCAAGGTATTTAATATTTTTGACACTATAATAGGCCTTTCTTATACATGCTGTCATAATACATTAACAACTCAGATTTAAACCCATCATTATCTGGGACTTTACTCAAATTGTTTAATTTAACTCAATTCCATCTTTCCTCTACTTGTGAGAATTGGGTATTTGTAAGGGCCTCACATGTGGAATGGTTTAGGGCCTCCCTACATCTAAATCTTGGATATAACTTTTCAAAAACAAATAGTTCTGACTGTACAATGGGTTCGTATTATACTTAGGTTAATTGTTTCTGGTAGGTATTAGAAAATTCTTGATAAAATCTAAAAAAAAAGAATCTGCAATGTTAGCAGTCCTAACCCGATATCTCAACTTCAGTAACTTTCTCACTAGGATGATGCTATCATGAAGCTGTTTCAAAGATAGCAAAAAGTAATGGAACAAAATAGGCCATATGCGCAATGTTGGTTTATCTATAGGCTTAGCAGGCTGACCCTAGGGCCTTAAAATCTAGGGAGTCTCCAGCCAAGGTGTATAATGTTTTTGATACTCTCATATTCTTTTCTTATATATGCAGTCATAATGCATTATAGACTGTAAACAAGCCATCAGCAATTTAAAACTCATCATCCGAGTTTATTCAAATTGTTTTCCATTTTCCTCTGTAATACCCCAACGGTCGTCCTAGGAATTTCTCCGGCGGCCGTTCTCCACGCTGTGATGTTGCCGGATTTTTGTAGAAACCGTCAAACGAACAGCTGGGGGTACAAGATTGACTATAAGGAACGAACTTCCACAATTTGGATGAGTCGAAAGGATGCTTTATTCGTTTAGAGTTAGCCTTTTCGGTTGGGGCAGGCGAATGTGACACACAGCTCTAACTAATTAATGGAGATCAACAAACCCAAACTGAACGAAACAAGACAAACGGAGATCCTTACTTCAAGCTCACACCCGGCTGACTCCTTCCACTTAACTCTTCTTCTTTTCTTTCTTAACTCTGTGTCTTAACTTGCTCTATTTATTTAAAATGAATACGGAAATCCGGAAATGCTTTAAACCACCGGTGACAAACACCGGCGACTGTAAGTCTGAAATTTCAGTTATCTTTTTTTTTTTATCTTAATAAGGCTTCCGCCGGAAAAGGCTTAATGTGTGGTCAAGATACAGTAAAGGACAGCCTTTGACCGGGTCATCGAAAACCTACCCGCTGACCTTTATCACTGAGTCAAATATTTACCGGAGGACAATTCTCCTCATAAAAGAAAAAGCGTTTATTTATTTTTTCCTCTTCTTTTTCACTTTTGTTAAATATGTTTTTAAACTATTTTCTATTCTAATCTATTTTCTATTTTAATCTATTATAATAAAATACATATATGTCTAGTTATCGTGTCACACCTCTCCTTGTAAAAATGCGTGATTTGGAGGGTCCTCACACATGGAATAGCCTAGGGCCTCTTGTCATCTAACTCCTGGGTACAACTTTTCAAAAACAAGTCAACAAATTTGGTTGTCCAACCGGTTCATATTATAATCAAGTTAGTTTCTACTATCTATTAAAAGAATTTTTTATAAAATTCAAAAAAGAATCTGCAATGTTATCAGTCCTGACCTGACATCTCAACTCTAGTACCTTTCCCACTGGGATGATCATATCATGAAGCTGCTTCAAAGATGGCAAAAGGTAATGGAACAAAATAGGCTATATGTACAGTGTCGGATTTACCAATAGGCTTAACGGGCTGACCCTAGGGCCTTAAGATCTAGGGGGCATTCAACCAAGGTGTATATTTTTAACACCGTCATAGGCCTTTCTTACACATGCTGTCATAACGCATTGTAGACTCTAAACGAGCCTTCGATAATTTTAAACACCTGTCATTATCAGAGGTTTTGCTCAAATATTTTAACACACGTTTTCATCTTTCCTCTTCTCACAAGAGAAAATTTGGAGGGTCCTCACAAGTAGAATAGCCTAGAGCCTCTCCATATAAATCCAGCCCTGCAAATATCCCTTATCAAAACAAATGGGACTTGTTAACCTTTACTTTGTGTCACTTATTTCAATTATTAATTCCTTTATCAAATGAAAACTCAAAAACCGTACCAAACGACCAGTCCAATCCAGGCTCAATTTCACCTCACACTATACTCCAAAATATGAGACAAACCTAGAAATAAAAATTAGATCGACAGTTAACCTTTGATACCAATCATAGGGGTCCTGTTCATAATATTGGTACAGTGTAAATCCTTGACCAACTTATCACTTATTGAATCTAGCTGTGATTGAGAAACACACTCATTTTACCTGATTGTGTCATTGTCACTTCCATCTGATAGAGTGTCATATCCCTGATGCCAGATTTACCTGCAGGCCGAAGCCTAGGGCCTCAAAGTCTATGGGGGCATCAGCTAAGGTGTTTATTTTTTATACTGCCATAGTCATTTCTTATACACACTGTCATAATGCATCATAGACACTAAACAAACCTTGGGTAATTTTAAACACTTATCATCCAAGGTTTTAGTCAAATTGTTTTATGTAACGCTTCCTTTTTCCTCTACTCGTGAAAATGAGCAATTTGGAAGGGCCTTACAAGTAAATTAGGCATGCAACTCAAACCCGAATAAAAGTGATTCGGTGAAGATCATATTAGAGGAAGCACAAATACAGCCATTCTGTATGTACCCAATCTAAAGCGCATATATTTACCCTGATGCAGTGTTTCCACGTGTGTGCCGATATTAGATTTCACACTGCATCATTGAAACCAGACTTTTAGTGTTTTAGTGATTCACCCTAACGAGCAAATGTGTAGATTCAGGAAAAATCAATCAGGCCAATTCAATCACTATCGCTAATACTGAAGTGATCAATATTACAGTTAAAAAAAAAAATTTGTTTTTTTTCCCGTTTTTTTTTTTTTTACTGAAAGTATTTTCAAAATAAGAATTTTTTTTAAAAATCCATTTAAGAAAAAAAAATTTAACTTTTAATTTTTAAACTAAGAGAAATTAATTTTTTAAGGTGGGGAAAAGAAGGGATTTTACTGAAAAAATTTTAACTGTTCCAAGTCAAGATATGAATCAAGAATATTTATCACGAGTGACTGTTCTAGAACATATCCCTTTTCAAGTCTTTTCACTCTTTTATTTTTTTTTTCCAATTGGAGTTGATAGACTAAACTATCGCCCGGTTCACACTCCACCCACGTCTATTGAACAGGTGAAGAGGCTCATCCCTTGTTTCCTGTTTAGGATGCGGTTTCCGGCTTTCTCTTTTCCATTCTTTTTACCCTTACGTAGCCCCCTGCGCATCAGTGGCGTTACTGCCTTGCTTGGGGTGATATGATTTAAAAAAAAAAAAAAAAAAAAAAAAAAAAAAATATGAGGTCAAAACTATAATTCAAATCACAATTTCACAGAGTGATAATTTCATTGAAATTATTTTAAAATTTCATAGTTATAAAAATATAAATTTTAAATATAATGTTATAATGTAGATTAAAATGGAAAGAGATGTCAGTTTTAACTATTTGCTCCTGGTGTCAATTTAAACTTATGCTTTTTGGTTTTTTTGCTATATTGAAATTAAAAATTATCTTGAGAAAAATCTTCAAACATTTCAAATATAGCTATTCTTATATTTGAACACTGATTATCAGATTTGAAGCATATCCTGCTGGAGTCATTTTAAACTTACATTTTTCTCCATACATCAAAACAATAATTTTGGAAAGTGTAAATTTCAATTAAATATTGTTGGATGTGCATTGTGGTGCAGTGGGTACCGACTTGGAAAGATAAATCAAGGTGCCAAGTTCAAATTCCAGTTAAATTCCTTAAATTCACTTACACACAAATACCCTTTGGAAGGGTATTAATCCATTTCTTCCCACCAGTTATGGGTTAAATAATTGGGTTCTATAGCCTTGGCTAGCAACCAGTCTACCGCAGAAAGCAATGGCAACCTACTGTGGGATAATCTTCTACCCAGTCAGTCATATCTCTTTTGAGATATGATCGCCCAAAGCGTGTATCACATATGGCACTTAACTGACTGACTGAATATAATAGTTGAAAACATGATTAAGACGTATACTGAGCATAAAATTGGGGATCGGTTTTCTATTATGATGAAGTAATAAACTGATCCCCCACTAATTGCTACTTAATAATATAATACACCTTTTCCCCCCTCTAGCTAAGAGTCAAATAACAAGACAGATTGGATTCTATAGTTTTGGCTGGCAACCAGTCTACCACAGAAAGTAATGGCAACCTACTGCAGGATAAATCTTCTGCCCAGTCAGTCAAGTCTCTTTTGAGACATGATCACCCAAAATGTGTATCACATATGACACTTAATTGATTGTTGGAAATTTTCCAAAATCAAGAAAATACACAAAAATCAAGAAAATACATAAAAATTTTAAAAAATTAAGCAAAATTATCACAATATTCAGAAAAAATTGTCAGTTTAAAATGACTCCAGGAAGATACAGGTTATAGAAACTATCTTACTTGTTGATTATTGTAGCACATGGGGGCTTCCTTACTTTGCTCTATTCACCAGCAGCAGTAACAACAGCAGGGTACAACCAGAAGTCAGAAACGTCATAAAAGCCTTCACAGAGCCCTATTTGGTCTCTTTCCCAATTTTTAATTTCAGCCGCCTCTACCTGCAAAGCCCAACTCAACTAGCTACACAAAACCCTTACTGCAGAAGACAAGGCCCGTTCTGGCTACTTCACTCATATTTCTCATTCATCCCATGGGAACCAGTGGAGAAATCTCCCTTCGAGACATATCATCATTTAACATCTGTTTCCATGCAAGCATGGGTTGGACAGTGTCTTCTTCGTGGCTCCTTTCAAAGCTGCCTAATTTTGTGTAAGGCCTGGCTGTATTTGCAACTTCCTGAAATCATCTTTGATAAACTGGGTCCATGTTTTACATGGTCTACTGATCATGTGTAATTGAACCATCATGAAATATCTACCAAAGAAAAACTACACACAATCCTTGCTGCAGAAGATGAAGCCCATCCGAACAGTTCTACAGTCAGGTTTTTTTTTTTCTTTCCTTCCATGGGAACAATCGCAAAATCTCTCAACAAAGTTCTTGAGTAGTTGTTTTGTTAACTGGAAGCCCCCCACTTATTTTTCTCTGCAAAATACTATTTTGCACTCTTTTAACCAGAAATAAAAGCTGTTTAACAGTTATTTTGAGCTGTTAGTTTTGTTCACTCCACTCTCACTGCCAAACACAAACACACTCAGAAATAATTTCTACAAGGTTTAAGACACTGAAAAATGCAAAAATTGATTAATTTTTTTTTTTTTTAAATTTTAATTTTAAATTTAAATTAATTAATTTTTTTAAAATAAATTCCTTAAATTCACTTACACACAAATACCCTTTGGAAGGGTATTAATCCATTTCTTCCCACCAGTTATGGGTTAAATAATTGGGTTCTATAGCCTTGGCTAGCAACCAGTCTACCGCAGAAAGCAATGGCAACCTACTGTGGGATAATCTTCTACCCAGTCAGTCATATCTCTTTTGAGATATGATCGCCCAAAGCGTGTATCACATATGGCACTTAACTGACTGACTGAATATAATAGTTGAAAACATGATTAAGACGTATACTGAGCATAAAATTGGGGAGCGGTTTTCTATTATGATGAAGTAATAAACTGATCCCCCACTAATTGCTACTTAATAATATAATACATCTTTTCCCCCTCTAGCTAAGAGTCAAATAGCAAGACAGAATGGATTCTATAGCTTTGGATGGCAACCAGTCTACCGCAGAAAGTAATGGCAACCTAAATCTTCTGCCCAATCAGTCAAGTCTCTTTTGAGACATGATCACCCTATAAAAAACTATAAAAAGTTTTTTTTTTCTTTTTCTCAATGTTCTTTGTTTTAGAATGTGTTTTAACATTTTAAAATTCTGTACTACCATGATGATATTAAATATTAATGTCTAAAATAAGAGTCTCAAACACATTCTACAAGCAGCTAGCAGACGATCACTCTGTAGCCAGCAGGAAACATTTTCATGATCAATATTTTCCTCAAGTTTTAATCAGCTTAATTTGTCCCTCACTCCTTCCATACTTATGCAGTAGCTGTATTGAACACCTACCAGTGAGCCCTCTCCTCGATTGGATCCGATCTCATTGGCAATATTCTGATAAAAAGCATAAAAATACTCTTTTAGTGTTCTATCCAGTTTGAAATTCCTGGTCTAAAGATATTCTTCAAATGATCGGAGGCAATTCTGAATTTATTCTAAAGGCACACAAGACAAAACCGAAAATATTGTCATTTCATTGAAGAAAAAAGATCATATATCTTACACATAAATACTAACTTTATTTTAAGTTATTTATGGATCATTGGATAGTAAGGGTATAAACCATTTGACCTTGATAGTGAAAGATGCATAAGCAAATATGAAACGTTAGAACTAATATATATATATATATATATATATATATATATATTTAGAGAAAGAGAAAAAGAGGATGTGCATCGTATTGCAGTAGATATCAGCTCAAAACAAAAGAAAAAAATATCAAAGAGCCAAGTCCAAATTCCAGTTAATTCGTTGCATTCACTTACGCACAAATACCCTTGGGAAAAGTATTAATCAGTCACTTCTCCTTCCAACCAGGGTTGTAGCTGATGCTAAAGAAAAAACATCAGGCACAGAGAAAATTGCCTGAATTTATTAGTTGACAATGTGATGACGTCATCAGTGTCATCCATTTCCAGAAACTATGATTTTTGCGGATTTTTTTTACTATTCCAATGGAAATTAGGCACAGAACGTGAACAAAAGCAGGAAATCGGGTTCAGACTTTCTGAGTATAACCAGTCTTTTCTCCCAAAGTTAATAAATAAACAGATTTTTACTGCATTCATTCGGATGTTTTCTTCATTTTCTTTTCTTTCTTTGTGAATTGTTTAGTTTGATTTCTGACGAAGACATTATTCCATGCCCGGATTTTCACTATGATTGTGCGGATCAGCCCGGACCCGTGCCTGGTGTGCCCGGTAGTCAGATACGGCCATGCTTCCAGCTATGGGTTAAATAGCAGGATAGATTGGGTTCTATAGCCTTGGTTCACAATCAGTACTGCAGAAATTAATGTCAGCAACCTATTGCAGGAAAAACGTCTGCCCAGTCAGTCATGTCGATTTTTGAAAAATCGATCACCCAAGCGTGTATCACAAGCATGTCACTCACTCAATATATTAAACTTAAATTTACTTTAATAAAAATTTATATTAAAATTTAAATTATGCAATGGTTAGTCTCCACTCAGCAGTTATTGCGTTATGCATAAAAGTCATGCTATTGGCGAGGGATAATATATATATATATATATATATATATATATTTAATATATAAATAACAGCTGTTATATTACATCGAGCACTATTTTATTAACACCAACACTCAATGTGCGATATTTTATATCTATATATGACAAGAACGAATATAAACTTATACCAACCAAACATGCTTCACTTTTATTAAAGTTTCAGAGATTGTGAAAAACTAACTACCAAGCAGATACACATACACAATCATGAATAAACGTTACCATCCAATGCCCTTGACTGACCAATGAGAACTGACCCAAACAAAATTGAAAATTGCCTGTTTTCTCACAATCTCGGATGAAGCTTTAATAAAAGGGGAATATGTTAAACGTTTCCTTTTTTTCTTTTATCAATTTATCATTATATTGAATTCCGATCCATATTTGATCTTTAACCTCATATATGTTTGTGCGTGGTGAAAAGTGTCGTGTGGTGATGTTTAGTGCCAAGATTGTTATTTTTTTTTTCAGTGGGTTACCGATAAGAGATATTTTGGCAAGTCATTTTTCTGTTATAAAGTGCACAATATCAAGATAGAGTGTTTATAAGATTAATGTGGGGGATGTTTATCACTGAACTGAGCAGAGTCATGCTGACTTCAAAGTTTTATGAAGGCACCATTGTGATGTCTTCACAAAATCTCAGTCAGCATGACTCAGCAAACTTCTCCACATTAACCCTATATTACTCAAAATATTGCGTGAAACAAGGAAAGATTTTATAAAATATATGATGCATTTCATTCTTTCAGGGATTTATCAGATCTAAACACTCATGAATACACACATACTTTCTTTCATTTTAAATCTGATGAAGCCTTAAATTGGCAAAATAAATAACTATCTATTAGATCAAATCTTTCTTCTCTTGTCACGCAATATTTTCATGTTGAAAATTTTGAAACTGTCAGGATTTTAATATCTGATTTAAATTGATGTATATGTACGTCTGTGTTTAACAGACCTTCTGTAATTTTAATATCTGCCATTATCATTCCAAGAATTGTTTATTAATTGCAGTCTTTGTTTTTGGCTAATTCGGACGTTTTGATGCAAAAGGTCTTCTGTGATGAATTAAAGAATTTCAGCTACTTTCTGTATTTTTGTTAAGGATTTCCTTAATTTTTTTTTCTTTTTCCAAGCAAAGCAATAAAGCCACTAAGACACAAGGGGTTGCTGAGAGTGAAAGAGAATGAGAAGACTTCAGTGAAAGGAGAAAAAGCAATAAAGAATGGTTTCAGGAAGACAGAAGATGGCAATCCATATGGCATTTAAATTTTTTAAGTTTGTAGTTAGCAGGGAAGCAAGAAAGCAGAATGGAATTCCACAGGCAAGAAGTGCGAGAAAAGAAATCATTAGGATAGGACTAAAGTGATGTTTATGTTGATGCTATTACACATGCACATTAAAAAGATGGGGGTCCTGAAATTTTAAATATTTTTTTTTTAAATGTGCGATGTATTTTTAAACTGTGTCACATTCGAAACAAAGACAGAAATTTACAGTAATTTTTAACAGTTTTGTTGTTATGTTTTGTAACCACAACTCAGACCCCTAAAGATGATCTTGGAAGGAGATTGAAAGTACTTGGGAACATCGAGAAATGGATAATAAAATCCACTGTAAAAGTTACAGGGCATTTCTTACATCTTTCAATTATAATACAGGAAAGATTATCCCCAAGCACGAACGGATTTTATTAAAAATAAGCACCCATAATGTCTGCAATTTATTCAATCTGACGTTGTATAAAAAGGAAAAGTTTTGTGATGCGTTTGGTCTTTTTGAGCTAAATTTGTTTATAGTGGTGTGACTACACATGTGCATGAACAAGGCATGCTGGGAATTTTAAATTAAATTTTTTTTAATCAAGCCAATTTCATTTAGATTCTGTTTCTTTCCATCACTTTTGTTAGTAGATATCCCTATGGGTAAAACGTTTTTTAAAAATTTTCTGAGTGAATTTATTTTTCAACGGTCTGAAAGAAAAAAATGTAAGTAAATTTACTGTTGAAATAGCTCCCGATTTATAACCATCTAAATATGTGTTGAGTTTTCTTCTCAAAATTTAATATATATATATATATTAAATCATATATCTGCTTTTTTTCCCCTAAATATCTTTTTTCTAATACTTTAACCCACTTATAAACGCTAGTTTTGTTTGACACATATCGAGCGTCTCTAAAATATGGAAATTTTTTTCTTTTTCTTACCCCTTCCCTCCCTTCTCCTGTTTTGCTTAACCCAATTCTCAATCAAACACCACTTCCTATTCCATCCTTTAACCCCTTTCCCTTTGTAAAGCTAGACAAAGCCAAATTTTCCAATTTTTTCACTTATAACTATCTGAAAATAAAATTGTCCAAAATCTAAAAATAGACATTGATTGCTAACCGATTTTTTTGTGATGTAAAATATTTTAATTCTTAACCTTCATTTTTAGTTCTTTTTTATTTCATTTTGAAACATGATGTTGCCGATGAGATGTGAAATCTCTCTCTCTCTCTTAGGGATTTCATGCTGAAATGATCATTCAACAGTTTTGAACATCGAAATTTATATATATATATATATATATATATATATATATAATATTAATAAATTCCTAAAATTACATTTCATTGAATAGCTATTTCAGCTAGAAACTTCATCAGCAAAAACAAAAATTTTTTTTGTATTGTTGGTGATAAAGCAAGAGTTTTTTCACTGAAATAGCTATTCAACAATATATATATATATATATATATATATATATATATATGGCTCTGTAAAATAGATAATACTATTTACATCGAGCCCTCCACCTGGATCATTTTTAATATTGATAAAATTAATATTAATAGGATCTGGTTTTTTGGGTTTTAACTATACACACACACACACACATATATATATATATATATATATAAGCAGCAATCTATCTCTCTCTCTCTCATGTGTGTTGGTTAAGTTCTTTTATGTATTTTTTTTTTTTGAGGACACAGATTATATAAAAATTGTTCAAATGTTTTGTTTATCCAAGCACTTTCAGCTATACTTTTAGCCATTTTCAAGGATGAATGCTATTTTACATTTAACAGAATGTAAATGATGCTATGTATGATGTATTTTTTGTTTTTAATCATATCATCCCAGGCAAGGCGATAACACCACTGATGCACAGGGGGCTACGTAAGAGTAAAAAGATTGGAAAAGAGAAAGCTGGAAACCTCATCCTAAACAGGAAACAAGAGATGAGCCTCTTCACTTGTTCAATAGATATGGGTGGAGTGTGAACCGGGCGATAGTTTAGTCTATCTACTCCAATTGAAAAAAAAATAAAGTAAAGAAAAGAGTGCCGAACATGGTAAGCATGTTTGTAGTTGATGCTATTGAGGGTTGGGTTTTTCATTTTTATTAATAAGGCCTCCATTATTTTTAGTTTTTATTTCTTGTCGACAACACAAATATCATGGCATCATCCACATGCAAAAAAAAACACAAAATAAAGGATACTATATTTGAGTAAATGTTATGTTTTTATTTATTTATTTATTTATTAGTTCCATCGACCAGCCTGGATATTTGAGAAATCTTATTAGAAAATACATGCACTCTTATATGGGATTTGAACCCATGTTCCTTAAGGGAAAACTTCATTAGGTCGGATGTGCCTTGACTTCTCAGCCACAAAAGAACCTTCTGGGCAAATAAAGCCCATCATAGTGCTTTTGAAGACGGACCTTTCTCTATCCTCGAAATATACACGAGATATATAATAATAAATACAAATATTCAAAAGCACTATTTAGGAATTATTTGAGAGCCAACAAAAGTTTTCTTGCCTTTCCTGTTTTTAGAGAGAACGAGCAGGAGCAAGCAGCGGCAAGAGAGAGGAGCGAGAGCAGTAGCGAGAGAGAGAGAGCATTGGCAAGAGAGCAGCAGAGAAAGAGAGAGAGAGCAACGGCAAGAGAGAGGAGCGAGAGCAGCAGAGAAAGAGAGAGAGAGCAACGGCAAGAGAGAGGAGCGAGAGCAGTAGCAAGAGAGAGAGAGCAACGGCAAGAGAGAGGAGCGAGAGCAGTAGCAAGAGAGAGAGAGAGCAGCGGAAAGAGAGAGAGAGCGGAAAGAGAGAGAGCAGCGAAAGAGAGAGAGAGCGGAAAGAGAGAGAGCAGAGAGAGAGAGAGCAACAAAGAGAGAGAGAGAGAGAGAGAGAGAGAGAGCAACGGAGCGAGAGAGAGCAATGGAGAGAGAGAGCAGTAGCGAGAGAGAGAGAGAGAGCAGTAGCGAGAGAGAGAGAGCAGTAGCGAGAGAGAGAGAGAGCAGTAGCGAGAGAGAGAGAGAGCAGTAGCGAGAGAGAGAGAGAGCAGTAGCGAGAGAGAGAGAGAGCAGTAGCGAGAGAGAGAGAGAGAGAGCGAGAGGAAGAGAGCAGCGGAGCGAGAGAGAGAGCAGAGGCAAGAAGAGCAGCAGAGAGAGAGAGAGAGAGAGCAGTGGCAAGAGAGCAGCGGAGAGAGAAAGAGAGAGCAGTGGCAAGAGAGCAGCGGAGAGAGAAAGAGAGAGCAGTGGCAAGAGAGCAGCGGAGAGAGAAAGAGAGAGAGAGAGAGCAGCGGAGAGAGAGAGAGAGCAGAGAGAGAGAGAGTGAGCAGCGGAGAGAGAGAGTGAGCAGCGGAGAGAGAGAGAGCAAGGGAATAAAGAAACAGTCTCATCTTATTTTGAATACTGACGTCTTTATTTGTAACAAATAATATCTTCACATCTCACTGCTTCTAATTTCACACAAACCAGTTTCTTGAGGTTTTTTTTTTTTTTTGTTTTCTTTCACACTCCACCAGTGACCACAAAAATTTATAAACTTTTATGGATAGCAATAATGCAATAACTGAGAGCATCCTCTAAACAAATCTTGGAATAACAAGGGAAAAAAAAAAAAAAAAAGAATCAGAAAAGAAAAAACAGGAGAGACGAGGCAGCCATTTTGTGCTACCAAAAAGAAATTGAAAGAAAATGAAAGAATGAAGAATGAAAAACATGCTTGACATTTCTCTACCTGGATGAGATGATGATGATGAAGGTAAGGCTAACTTTGGATGGTGTGTAGGGGAGGAGGCAGGGCTGTTATCAAACTTTCTCTTGAGTTGGGGAGTGCCCGGTCTCGACCTGTTAGTCTCACATGCTGAGAGATCCCCACAAGGCTCGGTACTTGATTTTTGCATTATTTTTTCTGAGCAGAAAATAAAACTTACAATTTAATTATCAAAAAAATAAAAAATAAAATAAAGCTTAAATAAAAATGATAAAAAGTAAAACAAAATAAAATTTTAATTTTGAAAATTTAAATCATTTGAAAAGCTAATTTTGGATACCAATGAAAAAATACCCAATTTAAAAATTAATATGATCATAAAATACAATACAGATATCTCTCTCCCCAAGTTCTAGTTTGAAATGGTCTTGCCGTGTGTTCACTCTTTAATAGTGGTTTATGTCATTGAGAGTGAAGAATATTTATATATTTTCTAAACATATACTGTTAAAAATAAGAGACAATGAATGTTTATTATGTTTAATCATAAGCCGTTCTAAACATTGTATTTTGGCTTTAATTTCAGGTGAAAATAAAGACAAAAATTCTCCAATATTTGGATATTTTATTATGTTGGTTCTAAGCTTTCGGCTCACATGAGCCATCTTCAGAGAGGTTACAGGGACGTTAACATAAAAACATACACCATTAAAGATGTTTTTATCTTTTGTTGACATAAAACTTTGCTAGGCAACAATGCAAACGCAGTTCATAAATTTGTGATGCGGTTCTATGACATCACACTGCGTGAGAGCTCGAAATGTTAGAACCATATGTCTAAATGCAATATAATGTGTTATGACCAGATTTAAACGTGATTTTATTAAATGTGGTTTGTTTGGATTTAATGTAGATGGCCTCCAATATTTGAAGGTTCTTTTTACTGTGTGTATGAGTGAGGATTATTGCATTGTTGACTAAAATCTGTCTGATATTACCTACATGGCTATGTTTTCTAAGAAATGTTGTTTAATTGTACTCTGATCAGAAAGGAGACAGGTAAGTCTATGGGAGAGCGTGGTTGTAGTATAACCAATATATGTAGTGGGTTTATTATTAGTACCAGAGATACAATCTCTGAACGGGCATGTAAATTGATACACTACATTGGTTTATATATAAAGAAAAAGTGGAAGCAGCCATGAATGTTTTGTTTAAAGTGTAGATTTTTGGTTGCTATTAATATTACTTGCTTTTTGTATGATATATTAACTGTCCATACTGAGGTTTCTCCCATCACCTTTGTTGAATCTAAAAAAATTTTTTTCACTGACTTGTGAAATTTGATTTCATCTTTATACTTCAAAATTGTTTTCAGCAGATTTTTAATGTTGTTTTTTGAGGGAAAGCTTGTATTTTTTTTTTATAAATATTTCTTCCTGCATCATGAATGCGTGATCATCTGCATTTTGGTAGATGGGCATTACTCTGAATTTACCTCCACTACATTCATGTAAATGTTGTGAAACATGTGCATATATATATATATATATATATACACACACTTTGAGATAGAGATTGTAGTTAAACTATGATAGGTATCTCCACTCAATTGTTAAAAAAAAAAAAAAAAAAAAAAAAAAAAAAAAAAAAAAACAGCATATCATGATGTTAAAAGGGATCAAACTTAATACAAAGTTTCATCAGCAAAATGTTTATGATATAATTAAGAGAAATCCTAACACGTTCAAAATTTTAATTAAATTTTCCATCAGCGATTCACGCTATGTCTACATAAGAAAATGGGGTCAGTCAAATAAAATGATTTTGGGATAAATAAATTTTCCTTTGCTCTCGACCGCTGGTTGAGGGATTTTTTCAAATTTCAAAGGTTATATATATATATATATATATATATATATATATATATATATATACACACACATACACTTTATTATAATAAAGAGCATTGTGTGTGTGTATTTCCCTCCTGTCAAACTCAGGGGTTTGGAGTATTTTTTTTTATGTCTTAATGTAAGATACATGTAAGATACTTGACATTTTTCCGTCACTTTTGACGACACAGGTCTATTCATATAGAAATATTGTGTCTATTTTTATACCAATCCTTTCCAGTTGTCTAGTCAGTTTTTTGAGTTTAGGATGAAATTCATCAAGGAAGGTACCATAGTTTTTCTAATCCAAGTACTTTCAATATTTTCCTTGATCATCTTCAGGGGGGCAAATTACAAAGACAAACCCATAGAAACTGCAAGAAAATCTGCATTCCATTGTGATGGTAATTTTTAAAAAACCATGAATGCACTCTGTAATTATTTTAAATTTAACTATTGCACTTATGGAATTTTTTGCAAAACGAACTTTTAAATAAAAGGGAGAAGACTGAAAATTGGTATAAATTTTAAAATGGCATTAAATCATCATTTAATGTCTGTTTCCATGGGTTGGATGGGGTTTTTCTTAATGGCCATCCAATTTTGTATAAAGCCTAGGTGTAACCTCAACTTCCTTAAATTGTCTTTGATAAGCTGGATCCATGTTTTATATAGTCTACCTATCATCCATAATAGAACCATTTGAGCAAGTTTTACAGCTGAATGCCCTCACTAACACCAACTAGTTTAGGAGACTGGAAACTCAGTATTTTTTATTGAGACACCATCTCTTGGAAGATAATCTACCAAGGTTAGAGAATTCAATCTACTCTTCTACACAGAGCAGATGTAGAGATTTTTTATTTTAGAGATTAAATATTGTTTTTAAATGTTGTGTGATAGAACTTGTATCCAACAAGCGTAAGACGTCTTGATAATCAGTATAAAAACAAGTTTAAACAATATGTCTATATTATGCAATTAAACATATACTTAAGCACACTTATCTTATGTCAAACCATACTCTGGGTTTCATGGGTGTTTTATCCATTTCACAGCAGATTCTAGTGAATTAGAATTGTGTAACATTTTGGTATCACCGAAATGTTTCACGACCAGACCTACCTAATATGGGGAGGCAACTAGATTAGGGTGAAGCAAGGAGAGACAACTGCCAGAGCAATTGCTAAAAACCATTGGCTCAACTATGTTTTCGTTGTGGCACAGTGGATATCTGCTCAGAATAAGAAATCAAAGAGCCAAGCTTGAATCCCAGTTGAGTATGAATTTTGTATCAATCAACACCTCTGCAGGTTATTTCATGTCAAAAAGGTGGTGTTTTAAGGTTTTTTTGTTTTTTTTTAATGTTCAATTATAGTGAGAAGGTTGATTCAGATTTTAAATGAAAAAATTTTTTTATTCTTTTTTTTTTATTTTATAAAACTGAAGTATTCAAAAATGTATTGCTAATTTCTTTTTTTAATCTATTATGGCAATAATTTTTTTCCTTCAAAAATGTATATATTTCTATAAAAGTCTATTTTTATACTTGCATAGTGTTTTGACCGCAGTTTGGGGGGGTTAACTATTTGCCCATAGCTGGGGCCCTAACAACTGCTACCACTCCGCGTCAGGGTGGACCTGAGAACAACAGCAATCGAGAGGTGGTTCCATGCTCCTCACAACCTCCCAATTAAAGGCCTTGCTGCCAGATACAGTTTACCATCATACCCAGGATCTGAATTCCAGTTGCATTCATTTACAAGCGAATACCCTGGAGAAAGGTATTAATCCATCTTTTCCTCCAGCTATGAGTTAAATAACAGGATAGATTGGGTTCTATAACCTTGTTTGGCAAACTACTGTGGGAAAATCTTCAGCTCTGTCAGTCATGTCTTTTTCCAGACATGATCGCCCAAGCGTCTATCACATATGGCACTTAACTGACTGAATGTTCAGAGTGATTTTTTTTTTTTTAATAAAAATAGAAACAAAAACTACAAGTAAAAAAAAATTAAAAACCCTAGGGAGAGAGAAAAACAAAGTGAAATTTTCAGGCTTATATGCTAATATTTTCTAGCAATTTTTTTCATTATTCCATAAATTATCTGAACTAACATTGCTATCCAAAAAATAAAACTTGATCATTTAATCAGTTTTTAGGTGCAATGGGTGAATTGCTTTTTGTCATATTCTATAAAAAAAAAATTAAATAAAATAAAGAAAATAAAGAATCTATTTGAGTCTTAAATAAATGAAAGAAAAAAAATACAAATGGAATTAACCCCCCGCACACACCCCTGCCTCCATTTAGGAAGGAAACAAAAGATTTAGTTCCAGTATTTTCACTTCTCTCAGCCAAACAGATTTACAGTTCCACACTGAAACGAAAAATACACTGTACATATAAAAAAAAAAAAATGTTTCAAAGTAAAACAGGAAAGAATATGAATAAAAAGAAAAGAAAAAGAAAAGAAACTTTAAAATGATAATTTAAAATCAAAAATTAATCAATTAGTAAACTTTGGTACTTGACATAAAAAAAAAAATTCCCATCTATAGAAGACATGGACAGATACAACTATATTCAGCAATACATCTATAAATTCCAGTCTGATCAGAAAAGAAAAGGATTCAGTAAAAAAATGCACCGAGTGAGAGTGTGCTGATCACACAAGTCTTTGTAATAAACCACAGACAAGGCTCATATACATTCTTTGTGAAGAGTTATAAATTCATTTCTTTCCACTCAACTATGGGTTAAATAGTAGAACACACTAGGCTTTTAAGCCTTGATTGGTACAACTCTGAATCCAACACTGATTGTGCATAGGGCTAACAATTCCATATATTATAATAATAATAATAATAATAATAATAATAATGATTGTACAAAATGGTATCCATTTTAATATTCTAAATAACAGGAAATTAATTTTTGTCCGCTCTACAGATTTAGGTTCTATTGGTATTTTTTTTTTTTTTGAGGCAAATACCAAAGTTAAATAAAGAAATTCCTATCCTAAAAAAATGTCCAATTTTCCATAGAAAAAGAATTTTGAAATTATAAAATAAACACAAATTTAATAAACTGAAACAAAAAAATACCAGAATAGAAAAATAATTTTACAAATTGACAAAACATGCAACAAGTAAAAAAAAAAAGAAAGAGAAAGGGGGACAAAAGAAAAAAGAGGAAAGAGAGAGAGAGAGAGAGAGAGAGAGAGAGAGAGAGAGAGAGAGAGAGAGAGAGAGAGAGAGAGAGAGAGAGAGAGAGAGAGAGAGAGAGAGAGAGAGAGAGAGAGAGAGAGAGAGAGAGAGAGAGAGAGAGAGAGAGAGAGAGAGAGAGAGAGAGAGGAAAAACAGAGAGGGGAAAGAGAGGAAAAACAGAGAGGGGAAAGAGAGGAAAAACAGAGAGGGGAAAGAGAGGAAAAACAGAGAGGGGAAAGAGAGGAAAAACAGAGAGGGGGAGGGGAGAGGAAAAAGGAAAAAGAGAGGGGGAGAGAGGAGAGAAAAAGGGGAAAGAGAGGAAAAAAGAGAGGGGAAAGAGAGGAAAAACAGAGAGGGGAAAGAGAGGAAAAACAGAGAGGGGAAAGAGAGGAAAAACAGGGGAAAGAGAGGAGAGAGGGGAAAGAGAGGAAAAACAGAGAGGGGAAAGAGAGGAAAAACAAAGAGAGGAGGGGAAAGAGGGGAGGAAAAACGGAAAAAGGAGAGGGGAAAGAGAGGAAAAAGGAGAGGGGAAAGAGAGGAAAAACGGAGAGGGGAAAGAGAGGAAAAACAGAGAGGGGAAAGAGAGGAAAAACGGAGAGGGGAAAGAGAGGGAAAACGGAGAGGGGAAAGAGAGGAAAAACGGAGAGGGGAAAGAGAGGAAAAACGGAGAGGGGAAAGAGAGGAAAAACGGAGAGGGGAAAGAGAGGAAAAACGGAGAGGGAAAAGAGAGGAAAAACAGAGAGGAAAAAGAGAGGAAAAATATTTCACAAAACAATATCAAAAATGCATAATATTCAATATAGAAAGAAAGGGATTAAGGCCATGAATTATGAAACATCAGGATTTATAAAATTACCCAAATTTCCCAGTTTAACACCAGGAGAATTTTCAATTTTGATGACAAGTTTAATATTTCTGTCGAATCAAGTCTTTTACATGACACAACATTCACTTAAACCCCAGGACTGACACAAATGGGAAGCAGATTAACGGAAGGTATAAACAGTTTTATAGGGGCCTCAAAAAAAAAAAAAAAAAAAAAAGGCTCCTTTCTTTGATAGAAATTGTAATATATTTTCTCTTGTGCAGATAATAAAAATTTATGTGCAAACAAGACTTGATTTTTTTCAGGGATATTTCATCATTTTAATTTTTAAAAAGAATCTCATTTTCAGCAAACATTTTTTTGAAGATTTGAATATGGGAAGACGAATTATTGCCCAATGTGTCGGTCGAAGGGGGGGTGAAGAGAGAGGGGGTGAAAACAGGTGAGAGAGGAGAAATATATATATATATATATATATATATATATATATATATAGTGCGATGGGTAAATTGTCATATAAGATTTTTAATTTTGGGCATGCACATTGTTTTTTTTATTTTGTCAACTACACAGTATAGTAGGTGTAATGTCCTGACCAATAAAAGGGAAATAACCTCCGGGTCACAGAGGTTACGGCCCCTGCAGATCCTGAGGGAAGATATAATAAGAAGGGACACAAAGCACCCGAGCAGGGTTCGTCTTCGCTCTCTCATTAATCCTCATCCATCCTGTGAATCCACGATGACAGTAGTCGATGTTTAGCAAGCATCGGTCGTCTCCAACACCAAACATTACAGTAGGGTCAGTTGGGCACCATCTGTGAGATGCAATGAGACCATGACGCAATTCACAGAAATTTGAAAACGGCATGCTGTACCAATTGCTATTCACACCAGAAGCTCCAATCCAAGCATTGGAAAGTGTTTGTGTGTCAACCGGAGGACAGTACAAAGAATTCAGAAAGAGTTGGATGAGTCTAATGGTGATTACAAAGGCATGGCAACTTGGAAAACTCATTGATTGTTCTGATAAGAGAACTCCCGAATTTGTTGGTGAGGACCTCAAACTCAACACAGAGGCCTACATCAAGTACCTTAAGGAGATGGGCACTCCAAGCAGCCACCCTCTTGACCTAGGGTAGCATTAGATCTGACAACAGGACTCTGCACCATGTCACACAAGCAGGAGCATCCATTCATGGCTGTCAGACAATATCTGTGACTCCATTACTTCTTAAATCTGACCACCTAACTCCCCAGACTGCCAACCCCCTTGATTATTACGTATGGGGTGCAGTTGAACGAGAGACCAACAAAAACGGGTTGGGATAGACACAAGAACAGAAATTAAGAGGTGGCTCCACACCACAGAAAACAACCAATCTCAGAAGGAGAGGCTTTGCTGTTAGATACCCAGACATACAAAATCAGCAGGAGAGTCTCTCTCATATATATATATATATATATATATATATATATAAGAGAGAGAGAGAGATAGTGAGAAATACAGAGATAGAGATCTAAAGACGTGTGGGGCATATTTTGATTGCAAGAATTTATCAAAATAATTTCTTTTCTTTTCCGTTCACCAAAATTTTTTTATCATTGTTTTTTCTTATTTTCATATAATTTTGCATCCAAAATTGTAGATAAACTGTTCACAGTTCAGGTTTTGTTCCATTTTTCTTAAAGTACTTTCCACCAGTTCAGTCATTATCAAGAACTGGATTGTAGTCTGTGTTGTTGACAAGATTCTGTTGTCTGCATTCTGGACATAGAAAGTACCAAAAAATGAAAAAGTAAGATATCAACTATGGACAGTTTTACCATAATTCTCATCCCAATGTTGGTCGAATTTTCCAAAACTTACTCAAAGATATAAAAAAAAAAAAAAAAAAAAAAAAAAAGTGTAATAAATCTTTCCTAAATTTAATTTCCCCGAGTTGTTCAAGATGACAGTAAAGATGCAATATGAAGCAACAAAATTCAAAAATGCAGTTACCGAGAACTTCAAGGCGATCTTTCGCCATAGCAAGATTGGTGGACATCTTGTCTCGCAACCTCCTGGCTCGTTCCCATGCTTCTCCTGAAAAAAAATAAAATAAAATAAAAAATTAAAAAAAATAATGGAATTTAACATTTAAGAAAACTGCAGATATGTCAGCCTTTGGGGTGGAGTGATTCTGACAGTCGTGCGATAGGGTTCGGCTGTCAGGGCTTGCAAACAGTAATACAAGGAGACACTGAAAAGTATGTAAATAACAACAGATAAACATTAAGCACCAGAATTATCTTATAAGAACCCCTTCTTGGGGACACCAAAAACTTCTCAGAACCCCATTCATTACTCATTTAAAAAAATCTAAGTTCAAAGTTTTTTTTCTGTAATACATTTTTTTTAACAAGCATGCGCTGAAAGGTTTACAGTCTGACCAATAAGAAATTCGAAAATTTTTAAATGAAAGAAAAATATTGAAAATGCTGACCTTCATTAGGCACATATCAATCCAGAGGTGAACAGTTTATTATTTTCTACGAGGCATGATGTTACTTAACTTTAATGACATGTCTCAATTTAATCTAGGCATAAGCAGAGAGGGAGAGAGAGAGAACACAAAAGAGGAGAGAGAGAGAGAGAGAGAGGAGAGAAGAAGAAAAGAAAGAACACAAAAGGGGAGAGAGAAAAAGCAAAAAATGAAAAATGGAGGAGGGGAGAGAGAGAAAGCGAAAAATGGAGGAGGGGAGAGAGAGAAAGCGAAAAATGGAGGAGGGGAGAGAGAGAAAGAAAGAAAAAGGAGGAGGGGAGAGAGAGAAAGCGAAAAATGGAGGAGGGGAGAGAGAGAAAGCGAAAAATGGAGGAGGGGAGAGAGAGAAAGCGAAAAATGGAGGAGGGGAGAGAGAGAAAGCGAAAAATGGAGGAGGGGAGAGAGAGAAAGCGAAAAATGGAGGAGGGGAGAGAGAGAAAGCGAAAAATGGAGGAGGGGAGAGAGAGAAAGCGAAAAATGGAGGAGGGGAGAGAGAGAAAGCGAAAAATGGAGGAGGGGAGAGAGAGAAAGCGAAAAATGGAGGAGGGGAGAGAGAGAAAGCGAAAAATGGAGGGAGGGGAGAGAGAGAAAGCGAAAAATGGAGGAGGGGAGAGAGAGAAAGCGAAAAATGGAGGAGGGGAGGGGAGAGAGAAAGCGAAAAATGGAGGAGGGGAGAGAGAGAAAGCAAAAAATGGAGGAGGGGAGAGAGAGAAAGCAAAAAATGGAGGAGGGGAGAGAGAGAAAGCAAAAAATGGAGGAGGGGAGAGAGAGAAAGCGAAAAATGGAGGGGAGGGGAGAGAGAGAAAGCGAAAAATGGAGGAGGGGAGAGAGAGAAAGCGAAAAATGGAGGAGGGGAGAGAGAGAGAAAGCGAAAAATGGAGGAGGGGAGAGAGAGAAAGCGAAAAATGGAGGAGGGGAGAGAGAGAAAGCGAAAAATGGAGGAGGGGAGAGAGAGAAAGAGAGAAGAAAAATGAATGCCTATTTCTTTTGACTGGACAAAAGAGCAGATTTCCTTTGAGATGAAAGGCAAGGGATTTGAACTGGGTGTGTCTGTTGGGGAGGGTGGATTTGAGATGGAATCATGGAAGCAAAAAGGTTAATGTTTGGCTTGAAGACAAATGATTCTCCTGCATTCTATAGCAAGCAAGACAGCAGCAGACATTCATTGTCTCCAAGATCATAAACTGAAAACAAACTCTAGAAAAATTGTAACGCAGTGAAATTCTTGTTTTATTGCTTCTAAGAAAAGAAGACTGAGAGGCGATGGGTGGTAATGTCCGTTTATTTTTAACAGACTTCATATTAAAAAGCAAAAAAAAACCATTCCACATTACTTGATATTATTGCCCACATCTTAGCCCCACTTGGATGAAAACCAATGAAAAACTTTATACAAATATTTTTAAATTACTTTTAGCAGACATTTGACAGCATCTTTTTTTTACATTATCATACATGATATAAACACTATATATATATATATATATATATATATATATGAGATATTTTCGTCATTCACATACAAGCCTGCTTTGCAGTATCACAGCTCATCAGTGATCATCAACTTGCTTCTGGCCGGGATAGAAACTTGACCGATTTGGTGTCAGTCAGTGTCTCTAACCCCTAAGCCAAAGGTGCATGGAATCAGAGAAGGGAAATTTTAGCACGTTGTATATAAGCGGGGTATACACACGCCAGTTACCGAAAAAAACTCAATTCATTGCTGAAGATTAATGCATAAATCGCAGAAGTGGTAACTGTTTTTTTTTTTCCTTTCTAGAGAGCTTAATCATAATGAAAGCATAATATATGTGTGCGTGTTTATAGATATTTAGTATATCGAGGCAGCAAGTAATTTTCTAAACATATGCTATTAAATATAAGAGACAATGAATGTCTATTATGTTTAATCATGAGCCGTTCTAAACGTCGTAGTTTTGCTTTAATTTCAGTTGAAAATAAAGACAAAAATTTTCCAACATTTGGATAATTATTTATTGGTTTTCTTCTAAGCTTTCGGCTCACATGAGCCATCATCAGAGAGGTAGTTTAAACTGAAATATTATAAAATCCACCATCACCGACGATTTTATTTTGTGTTGACATAAAACTCCGCTTGGCAACGGCAACAGTTACCAAAAATAATAAACACAGTTCTTAAGTTTGCGATGCGGTTTTATGACATCACACCGCGGGATAGCGCGAAATGACAACAAAACCATGTAGTCAAATGCAATGTAATATGTTATTTCCTGTTTTAAAGTTGATTTTATTGAGTGTTGGTTGTTTCGATTTGATGTACATGGCCTCCAATATCTGCAGGTTCCTCTTACTGTGTGTATGAGCAAGGATCACCGTATTGTTAACCAAAATCTGTCTGATATTACCTACATGTTTATGTTTTTCAGAGAAATGTTGTTTAATAGTACTCTGATCAGAAAGATGACATGTAAGTCTACGGGAGAGCGTGGTTGTAGTAAAACCAATATATGTACTAGGTTTTTGATTAGTATCAGAGATACAATCTCTGAATGGGCATGTCAATTGGTACACTACATTGGTTTTTTGTAAAGAATTTAGTTTAGTGCTTGTTGGGTTATTATAGACTATGAGGTCAATTGTTTTAAACTTTTTATAATATATAATGAGTTTAATTTGATTATTACTTTCGACTGGTTTAACATTTCTACGTATTATGTTTTTGAGAGTTTTTTCATCTTGTTTATAATTATGTATTTGGTTGCAATAGTATAAGTTAATAGTGTTACTTAATAGTACTCTTTAGTATATTTAATAGCATATGTTTAGTTTATATATATATATATATATATATATATGAATGAATAAGTAAAGAACAAGTAAGAAAAAGTGTTTTTAAACATTTCACAAGCTTCAGATTTTTTACAGATGAATGATTTAAAAATTTTACACACTAGAATTTTAATTGGAAATCTATTTCTTTTAATCACAGACACACACATTCACACAATTTTTTTCATACACATTAAAAAAGAAACAAAATAAGGAAATAATTGCCCATGACTTTTACACTTACAGACATCATTTTGCTAGAATTTTGAATTTAAATTCATTTCATTTTGTCATTCACAGACAGACGAATGTTACCAACATATAAACACAATTAATACACATATTATTTTTGCATACTTACAGTTATAATAAACATGTATTGCTTTTATTACACATCGCTCACATATAAACAGTTTTTTCTTCTACATTTAATATTCATCCATTGTTTTATAACACATGACATGTCCGACCAATGAAATCAAACTTCAATCAGTCTACTGTCACTTCTGATTTTTAAATTTTAAAAGAAGCTCGTGAAGTTAAAGTGAAATTTGTTAGAGTAAAGGCACTTTTTTCCTACCCATTTTTGTTTTTTTTTACTTATTCTATTCATCTTGTCGAATTTCAATCGATATAATCAATTTTCTTTGTCTCTCTCTTCATGCTCTGATTGAGCACTCTAGAAGAATGGTAAACTTTGAAAAACAGTAGCTACTCTGGCATCTATGCATAGTTCATTCAGCAATGAATTAGAACACTCTCAGCTATTGGGCATGTATAATGATAATATACACGCTAAAACGTCTGCCTCCTACCAAGCGCCCATAGCTCAGAGGTAGAAACGCCGACTGACGCCAATTTGGTTGGGTTTCAATCCTGGGTAAAAAGCAATCGGATGTTTAACCGTACTAATGAGCTGTGATACAGCGAAACAGATCTGTCTGCAAATGACATATATATATATATATATATATATATATATATAAATAAAAACATGCAGTGTATATGTAGAAGAATCCACAGGAGTATCCTGTACATAAAGTGGTACGATAACTTCCTAGGAGAGCTCTAAATATATGTGTATAAATACATATAGAGCAAATATATGTAGAAATGAAAACAGACATTATTCCATGGTTAGGTGGAAGTATAGAACTATTTCAGGTAAACCATCATCAGTTTCCGTCTTTTTGGTTCAGAAGATGTAAAATATTCTGAACAATAAAGACAGAAGCTGATGATGGTTCGCTTGAAATAGGTCTATGCTTCCGCTTAACTATGGAATAACATGTTTTCATTTTCATTATATATATATATATATATATATATATATATATATATATATATATAATCATTATATTAAGCTCTACAATATTTATTGTATTGAGTACAGTTTATTAAAAAATACGCCAGGGAACTGAAAATTGTAAAATCTTGATTCCACTTCACTTGGGTTTATACATAAAGGAACGCTTCATTAAATAGTATAGACAAGTTTTGTCTATGGATTTTAAGTGAATTTTTGTCATATTGTCTGATAAACTTAATAGCATTATCATTAAATGAAGAAAGATTACAATATTGACACATAAATTTTTTTTTTTTTTTTTGTAATCCAATCTAAGCTTTCGGCTAACATAAGCCATTTTTAAAGATGTCAAATTGCATTATATATTTAAACACGGTCAAACCATAATGACAAACTGTTTTTGTTTACATGAAAGATTTCCAAGCAACAACAAACTCGTGAATTTAAGACGCTGGAAGCAAATGTCGCATCACAGCTTGTGACATCACACATGCCCAAGCGAGAGTAAAAACAAGAAATATTAAGTATAGGAAGCCATTGGAATAAACCAATAATTCTTTTTCCTTCAAAAATGTATATTTTTCTATAAAAAAAGTTTTTTTTAGCAGTCATTTCTATAAAAGTGTATTTTTATAGTTTCATAGTGTTTTGACCCCAGTTTGGGGGTTAACTATTTGCTCATAGCTGGGACCCTAACAGGTGCTACCACCCCGGGTCAGGGTGGACCTGGGAACAACAGCAATTAAGAGATGGTTCCATGCTCCCCACAACCCTCCCACAATCAGAGGCCTTACTGCTGAACACAGTTTACCATCATGCCCAGGACCCAATCTTAGCATTGAACTCATAACTCTTTGGATCCAACCAACGCTTATATCCACTGGACCACATGTCCATGAGGAAGTCAGTCCCCAAAATTTCTACACTGATAAAAACATAGGTTGAATCAAATGACTTGATCCAAAGAGTTGCGAGTTCAATACCTGGCTACATATGAGGCAAACAAAAATTTTGACATTTAAGTTAAAGGGAAACAACGAATACAGAGACATCTGGAAGAGGCATGGTATGTGCAATTAGAACAATCTAATAAACGGTATAAAAATTTCAGTTCAAAATTTCAATCACCTGAAGAAGGCCGGAGTGTAGAATGGCCAAAACATTTTGAATAATGAGGACAACAGTCCAAACAACATCAATAATTATAAACACCATCTCAGAAATATAGACAAATCAATTTAACGAAACTTGGTTATAAACAACCAATAATTTGAAATGATTTGTTTGAACATTTTTTATCAATGCTCATATTTAAATAGATATTCAGTTTTTAATCAAACAGTATTATATATTTATTTCTACCGGCCTGATTATATACGATAGATTTTCATTACAAAAATGTGTCATTCGGCAGGATTTGAACCTGCAACCCCTATCCACATAGGAGAAACCACTATGTGATCTGGCGCATCTTAGACCTTTTGACCACGAAGGACCAGATCAATTGGTGATTTCCCCTACGTGGATAGGGGTCACAGGTTCAAATCCTACTGAATGACACATTTTCATAAAAATTTACTGTAAATAATCAGGCCGGTAGAAATAAATATATAATACTGTTTAATTAAAATCAGAAGATCTACTTCAATACAAGTATCAATCAAAAATGAATGTCCAAACAAATCATTTTCAAATTGTCGGTTGTTTAAAGTTCATTTCGTTAATCAGCGTTAATTTCCGTAACATGATGATTATCGTAAATAATCAGGCCGGTAGAAATAAATATATTATACTGTTTGATTATAAACAGAATATCTACTTAAATACGAGTATCAATCAAAAATAATGTTCAAACAAATCATTTCAAATACATTTTATTACTTAAAACATTTTTAGTGGATAATACTAAAAATCTGATGCATGCCAATTTAAATATTTCAAATATAGCAAAAGAGAAAAAAATTTTTCATTTTACTCCTATCTTTTGAGGGGTGGAGTCAATGTGTGTGCTTTAGGGTGTGGAGTGGGTGAAGAGATAGGCTTTTTTTTCCAAGAGTCATAGACCCAATAATGATAAGGAATTTAACAAGTAACCAAAATTCTACATTTTCACTTTTTGCAGAGTACAAATTTTTTTTTTTATTGTGACCTGCCCACAAGAAAAAAGAAAAATTCAACATGAAGTTTGCAATAACGCAAAAGGCAGTTATTTTATCCACTTCTTCATTTTCAAAACAAATTTCCATACAGATTCCGTTATCAACTTAACCAACTCAAATTTGTTTTTTGGCCATTTCATAATAAATGCCTATAACCACTTTTCTAAAATTGAATTTTTTTTTTTACTAATATTCATCCTTTACAAAGTCAATGAGCCACTCAAAGTAGAGGGTTATTGAAGAAGTTTAAGTGAGCAGTAAGATGCAAGAGATATCATTTTTGAGGACATGTGGGAAAATTAATGGTTAGCCTAAAACTTGAATAGGTTAATATTGTAATAGTCAAGTAAGCATCCTCTTGGGAGTCAATACCACAAAGTATCAGTTCATAGGAAGAAACTATGCAGTTGAAATTTAATTCATTAATAAAATAGTAAGTGAATGAAGGTGGTTCACAGCAGATTGATTCTTTTTCTTTGGCTTAACCCTTTGCACATTATTGAAAGCAAGAAAATATTTTTAAATTGTCAGAATTTTTTTTTTAAGAGATAATAATGGTTTAGTGATAAACATCTTACTAATTAACCCATAGGAGGGAAAAAGAGGTCAATTCATACTTTATGTAAGGTATTTGTTTAGAAGAGAATATAACTAACAAAACAGTTTTTGCAACTCGACTTATTAAAAATTCTAAGCCATTATCCATTAAATCAGCAGTACATCGAAGTTTACAGCAACTGGTATTGCCAAGTAGTCACCCATTTAAGTACTGACCAGGCCTGATGTTGCTTAACTTTGGTGATCATACAAGAACTGGTGTTTCAACAAATGGCTATAAGCCCTTTATGCCAACTGCACATCCAAGTTTACAGCAACTGGTATCGCCAAGTGGTCACCCATGTATGTACTGACCAGGTTTGAGGTTGCTTAAGTTCGGTGATCATATGAGAACGGCTGTTTCAACAAAACGTGGTCATGAGCCTGGTTCTCTGAAGTGTATGTGGAATGATCGGTCTTAGCTGTGAAGGTCTGAACTAGAAGGACAAAGGAACATAGCTCATCTGAACATCTGCCGTGGGAATGGCAATAGATTAGCAAGATTGTAGAATAGAAAATAATTCATCACCCTCAAAGACGTGCAGAGGCTTCTGGACTATTCAGACCGGAAAGTGAAGACTTGGCAGCTCCAGCAGTATTTTGTCTAACAGTAAGGTTCACCCTGTAAAAGGGCCCAAGGGCTACTCAAGTTAGAGGGTTACGTTAGGTGATAGTTTCTATGGATACAAGGGGACGATAATGGTTGGCTAGACTTGAACAGGTTACAACTGTAGTGATCGGGAAAACAACCTCTTAGAAATTTGTCTCATAGAGTTGTGGTTTGTGGGAAGAAGCTTCTGAGATAAATTCACTCCTTGCTAATGGAATATGGCGGGGAATATGGGTGGTTTGCTCTTAGGTAAGTAGCATGGAGAGTCCTTGCTATAAAGGTCAGATATGACGAAACCAAAGAATGCGGTTCCGCCAAGCACTTTCCATGAAAGTAGTGATAATATATTATAGTGATAGAATTTCTACAGACATTTTATTGCTGTAGAATTAATTGAAGAATTAACAGACAACTTAAATAGGAAAACTAAAGATTTTTCCAGGTCTTTCTATTATAAAGAACAACTTTACACTATTTACATTGTTCAAACTATTGTCCTCATCATAGATCATTCTACTTGTCTATATTTCTGAGATGAGGTAGTATTTTCACTATTTACATTATTCGGACTATTGTCCTCATCTTTGTTGCCATTTGTACGACGTTTAATAATAGATCATTCTATTTGTCTATATTTCTGAGATGAGGTAGTATTTTCACTATTTACATTATTTGGACTATTGTCCTCATCTTTGTTACCATTTGTATGACATTTAATAATAGATCATTGTATTTGTCTATATTTCTGAGATGAGGTAGTATTTTCACTATTTACATTATTCGGACTATTGTCCTCATCTTTGTCGCCATTTGTACGACGTTTAATAATAAATCATTCTATTTGTCTATATTTCTGAGATGAGGTCGTATTTACACTATTTACATTATTCGGACTATTGTCCTCATCTTTGTTGCCATTTGTACGACGTTTAATAATAGATCATTCAATTTGTCTATATTTCTGAGATGAGGTAGTATTTTCACTATTTACATTATTCGGACTATTGTCCTCATCTTTGTTGCCATTTGTACGACGTTTAATAATAGATCATTCTATTTGTCTATATTGCTGAGATGAGGTAGTATTTACACTATTTACATTATTCGGACTATTGTCCTCATCTTTGTCGCCATTTGTACGACGTTTAATAATAGATCATTCTATTTGTCTATATTTCTGAGATGAGGTAGTATTTACACTATTTACATTATTTGGACTATTGTCCTCATCTTTGTTGCCATTTGTACGACGTTTAATAATAGATCATTCTATTTGTCTATATTTCTGAGATGAGGTAGTATTTACACTATTTACATTATTCGGACTATTGTCCTCATCTTTGTCGCCATTTGTACGACGTTTAATAATAGATCATTCTATTTGTCTATATTTCTGAGATGAGGTAGTATTTACACTATTTACATTATTCGGACTATTGTCCTCATCTTTGTCGCCATTTGTACGACGTTTAATAATAGATCATTCTATTTGTCTATATTTCTGAGATGAGGTAGTATTTTCACTATTTACATTATTCGGACTATTGTCCTCATCTTTGTCGCCATTTGTATGACGTTTAATAATAGATCATTCTATTTGTCTATATTTCTGAGATGAGGTTGTATTTACAGTATTTACATTATTCGGACTATTGTCCTCATCTTTGTCGCCATTTGTATGACGTTTAATAATAGATCATTCTATTTGTCTATATTTCTGAGATGAGGTTGTATTTACAGTATTTACATTATTCAGACTATTGTCCTCATCTTTGTTGCCATTTGTACGACGTTTAATAATAGATCATTCTATTTGTCTATATTTCTGAGATGAGGTAGTATTTACAGTATTTACATTATTCGGACTATTGTCCTCATCTTTGTTGCCATTTGTACGACGTTTAATAATAGATCATTCTATTTGTCTATATTTCTGAGATGAGGTAGTATTTACACTATTTACATTATTCGGACTATTGTCCTCATCTTTGTTGCCATTTGTACGACGTTTAATAATAGATCATTCTATTTGTCTATATTTCTGAGATGAGGTAGTATTTTCACTATTTACATTATTTGGACTATTGTCCTCATCTTTGTTGCCATTTGTACGACGTTTAATAATAGATCATTCTATTTGTCTATATTTCTGAGATGAGGTAGTATTTACACTATTTACATTATTCGGACTATTGTCCTCATCTTTGTTACCATTTGTACGACGTTTAATAATAGATCATTCAATTTGTCTATATTTCTGAGATGAGGTAGTATTTACACTATTTACATTATTCGGACTATTGTTTGGTGGCTTAAACAAACTTAAAAACAACATGGCATCCATGAAAAACAAAAATAAATAAAACAAAATTAAAGTTCTGAGCAAAAAATTTGGAAACTTTGCAAAATGAAGTTCTAAAATTATTTTAAAATGGAAGTTATTCACCAGGTGGCAGAGCAATCGATGGTAATTGAAAAATCCAAGACAAATGATGAATGAAAATATATAACATTGCTAAATTTTTATTTATTGGAATGTTAGGGCTAATAGATCAGAAGAACAAAGATTTAGTAGCAAAACACTTAATCGAATTGCCCCCTAAAAAAATCAAATTGCCCCCCCTGTGGAGCATACACCCCACATTGGGAATCACTGGATTAGAGGTTTTGAGAAATATGAAACCACCTTGTAAGAAAAGGAATCAAATAATTTTTTTTTTTTTTTATAATCATATCGCCCCAAGCAAGGCATTTTACTGCCACTGTTGAACAGGGGGCTACATAGGAAAGTTATAAGAGAGTGACAGGTTATAGGGGGAGTCAGGAAGTGGGTAAGAGAAGGATGAGAATACTAATGAGAGTGGAGTGGACAGAGAAAGAAGCATGAGAGAGAGGATGCAGGTTAGTGAGATAGGAGATGACTATTGACTTTACATTTGAATTCTTGGAGATTGTAGCTGTCAGGCTGTCTATTTTTTTTTTTTGTTTTTTTTTTATAATCATATTGCCCCAAGCAAGGCATTTTACTGCCATTGTTGGACAGTGGGTTACATAGGAAGAAAATTATGAAAAAGAGTAACAGGTTACAGGGGGTGTCAGGAAGAGAGTAAGAATACTGATTAGAGTGGGGTGGACGGAGAAAGAAGCATGAGAAAAAGGATGCAAGTTAGTGAGACAGGAGAGGACTATTGACTTTACATTTGAATTTTTGAAGATTGTAGCTGTCAGGAAAGAAAGTAAACGGAAGGGAATTCTACGGGCAGGAAGTGCGAGAAAAGAAGCTACTGGAGTAGAAAATTATGTTCACAATTTATTGGTTTCACAGTAAGAGAGTCAGACATAATCAGAGAAATGTTTATTTCAGGGAACATTTGTACAAGAGTCAGAAAAATTCTTTTTGTAAAGAAAAAAAGAAATCTTGCAAATAGGAAAGTGAAAAAACGTCCGATGCAATTTACCTTGCCCATTGACATCCACAGCTATACCCTTATCCAGTTCGCTGATGCCTTTTTTGTAATATTCTATCGCTAATTCTTTTCGACCTGAAAAAAATAGAAGAAAAAAAAAAATTACATTAGTTTTGGTTTTTTAATTCTTCTATCAAATGAAACTTTAGCACACGTCAATAGCCAAATTCTTCAAAAACAGAAAATAAAATAAAATTATCACAAACTCCAGGAACTAACGGTTCAACAACTTTTTTTTTTTTTAATATCAACAGTTTCAAAAAGATAACAGCATTATACAGCATAATAAACCATCCAACAAGAAAAAGTACCATTAAAAGCCGTCATATCCACACCAAAAAGAAAAATTTGAAATGATAGGGGACATCGTAAGAGCCAATAATATTTCTGCTATCCTAGAAGAAAAAAAAAAAAAAACAACAGAGGGGAGAAAAAAAAATGCCAGAGAGAATCAAGAAAGAAAAAGACATGAATATATATATATATATATATATATATATATATATTTTTTTTTTTTTTTTTAATCATTTAACCCCAAGCAAGGCAGAAATGCCACTGATCTGCAGGGGGATACATAACTGTAAAAAGATTAATTAGAAAAGAGTGAGGAGTACAAACTAGTTAGAAAGGAACAATAGAAATCAGGTGCGATGACAGATACATAGGTGGAGAGAAAGGGAAGGTTATACAGGGGTGGGGAGAGAGCTAGAGTCCAGTGGTTAATAGATGAGTATTGACTTTGCATTTAAATTTCTGGAGGTTGTAGCCGTCAGGAAAGCAAGAACACACACACACACACTACCGGCCATAATTATTAGGCCACCCCAGTGTTTTAAGAAAATGAGTATTTCATACTATTTTTAGTATTTATTGCCAAGTGAATAAATAATTGTAAATGAAAATAGAATGGCTCTTTTGTTAATATTGCAAAATCACATGTGCATCAAATGAATTCATAAATATTTAATAATTACCGATACTGCAGTTTCATCAATGAAAGAAGAAAATTTAGGGTGATTCAAACGAGGTCATCTTTGCTTCCTTGCCTTGTAAAATTTTGCAAAGTAATAATAACAAAAGAACCATTCTATTTTCATTTAGCAATAAATACTAAAAATAGTATGAAATACATTATTGCTTTAAAAAACTGGTATGGCCTAATAATTATGGCCGATTGTGTGTGTGTGTATATATATATATATATATATATAGTTTCATGAAAGCATTGTTATTATATTTAATTGGTGGTAAAGTCACTGGATAAAAAAGTTGATTAGATCCAAAGAGTTGCGAGTTCAATACCTGGCCACAGTGGTGGTGATGAAAAACTTGGTTGAATGAAATGGAGATAACTTAAACATCTGGAAGTGGCATGACTCATGGAATGAGAACAATATATCCCAGAGATCAAAATAAAGGATTTGGTTTAAAATTCCAATCATCAACAGGCGAAATGTCTTGAATATGGCAATAAAGATGAAGACGAAATATTTTTTTTTTTTTTCTAAAATTAGTTTTGAAAAATTTTAGACAAGATTTCTTACCTTTTTCTTCAATTATTTACTTATTAATCAAATTTTGAAAGCAATGTTCATTTGAGGAAATTTTCTTTCAATGATTCTCCCTCTGTGAAAGGCATGAAATTCACTCAAGGTAGAAGGTTATATAACCCTCGACTTAAAGAGGTTAAGATTGTAGTGATCAGGGAAACATCCTCTTAGGAGTCAGTTTCAGAAAACAGTAGTTCATGGAAAAAGTGAAACTTAATTCTAACCAAAGGAGTACAAAAGAAACAAGGGTGGTTCACTATGATAATAATGGCCTGGTGAGTCCTAGCTGCAAATGCTAGAACTGGTGGGTCCTGGATCTGGACGCTAGAACTGGTGGATCCTGGCTGCAAATGCTAGAACTGGTGGATCCTAGCTGCAAATGCTAGAACTGGTGGATCCTAGCTGCAAATGCTAGAACTGGTGGATCCTAGCTGCAAATGCTAGAACTGGTGGATCCTAGCTGCAAATGCTAGAACTGGTGGATCCTGGATCTGGACGCTAGAACTGGTGGGTTCTAGCTCTGAACGCTAGAACTGGTGGAACTAAATAATGTGGCTTGCCTGAATACTTAATGATGATAGAGTAGCAAGGGACTTGCAATGTTTTGTCTGTGAGAAAAGGGGGTTATGGAGGGAAAATAATTTGTCAACCACAAGGATACAGAGATGCTTTCAGATTCTATCGAGACAGAATAGTGAAGACTGGGTAGCAGGACTTTATTTTTTATTTCCAAGAGCTAGATCAGGCTGAAAATAAATATTAAGTATATTTTAAATGATTTTAATGTTGTGAATAAGGTATTTTTAAAATTTCTATGAAGGTACACATTTTTCAATATAAAGATATTCAATGTCATCAGTTTAGAATCTCAGTTATTTTATGATTTTCGCTAATTGGCAGTCTTGTAAAGAGAATATAAAACATTAATGCGGTGGGGGGAGAAAAAAAAAAGAAAAAAGAAAAACAGGAATCAAGCAAATGTCTTAAGTGCAAATATTTTTGCATCTTCCAAATTTCTTTTTTAAGCAAAGTATTTCAACATCAACAGTATTTATTTAACCAATTACACTTTTTGGTTTTGAAAAACTTAAAGTCTTTTTATGGAATTTGCTGAATTTATGAAAATGGGGACAGGGAAAACCAAATGCTTGAAGAGAAACATGGAAAGAAAACCTGCTGGTGGAAGCAGGACTCAGAGAGATGGAATCACAAAATAAAAAAAGAGAGAGAGAGAGAGAGAGAGATCACTGGGGCAAACACAGTCAGGAAGAGGTCAGTGATGGTGGGGGGAGGGACCTGGCGGATGGAAGAAGGGGTCAATAAAAGAGAATGTGATGCCGAGGGGGGCGGTCAATAAAAGAGAATGTGATGCCGAGGGGGGGGGGTCAATAACAGAGAAGGAAAATGCAGCATGGAGGAAGACACCACTGTGAGTGCAGGGGAATGTTGAGCAGAGAGGGTATCAGTAGAAGATAAGGAAACAACAGGTGGGGAAGAGTCTCATTTAAAAAAAAAAAAAAAAAAAAACTTGGAGGAAAAGTTACTGGGATACTAGCAGAAGAAAATTGGGGTAAGAGTCAGTCAGTTAAAGTGCCATACGTGATACATGCTTAGGTGATCATGTCTCGACAGAGACATGACTGACTGGGCAGAAAATTATCCCGCAGTAGGTTGCCATTGCTTTCTGCGGTAGATTGGTTGCCGACCAAGGCTATAGAACCCAATCTGTCCTGTTATTTAACCCATAACTGGAAGGAAGAGATGGATTAATACCTTTCCCAAGGGTATTTGCGCGTAAGTGAATACAATGGATTCAACTGGAATTCGAACTCGGCTCCCCGGTTTCTCGTTCCGAGCCGATATCCACTGTACCACAACGCACATCCTAGGGTAAGAGTACTAAAAAATAAATAAATAAAAAAAAATAAAAACATAGAAAACCCCCAGAGAAGAAACAAGACAAAATTACTGACAGGATATAAATCCTCAAAAGACAGTTCAAAATTGAGATTGCAATTTTTGATTTTTTGATTCTTATTTTCGATAAAAATCTTTATTCGTGGTCTTTTTTTGGTCACTTGGCAGGCTGCTGTTTGAATTTCAGTCAGTTGAGTGCCATACGTGATACACGCTTGGGCGGTCATGTCTCGACAAAGACATGACTGACTGGCCAGAAGATTATCCCGCAGTAGGTTGCCATTGCTTTCTGCAGTAGACTGGTTGCCAGCAAAGGCTATAGAACCCAATCTGTCCTGTTATTTGACTCATAGCTAGAGGGGAAAGAAATGTATTTTATTAATAAGTAGTAATAAATGGGGGATCAGTTTATTACTTCATAACAATATAAAACTGATCTCCCACTTTATGAACAATAGAAGCCTTAATCATGTTTTCAACTATTATATTCAGTCAGTCAGTTAAGTGCGATACGTGAAACACGCTTAGGCGATCATATCTCGAAAGAGACATGACTGACTGGGCAGAAGTTTATCCGACAGTAGGTTGCCATTGCTTTCTGCGGTAGACTGGTTGCCGACCAAGGCTATAGAACCCAATCTGTCCTGTTATTTAACCCATAACTGAAAGGAATAGACGGATTAATACCTTTCCCAAGGGTATTTGCACGTAAGTGAATGCAATGAATTCAGCTGGAATTCGAACTCGGCTCCCCGATGTCTCGTTCCGAGCCGATATCCAATGCATCACAATGCACATATGAGGCAAAAATAAAGATCATACATTTCATTGAAGATGATTGACAAGAGGACTGCGATTTAGCTTCATATTCAATTTTTCTTCCATCATTCGAGTATTTACTTGTTTTGGACAATGTGTGTAAAAGATTGTTCACTCGCTTTATATATCCGAGCAATTTCAGTTATTTGATTAGTTGTTATCAGGTCTTTTTTTTAACTGAATGTGTATCGATCGTGATGGGGAATTTTTGTTTTTTTTGTTTTTTGGTTATTTTCCAAACAGCATGTTGTGTATATGATCTTAGATTGTTTAAGTATTTTTTTGTGTTGTTTGTACACAAACGAGAGATGAGGAGAATGTATTTTTGTATATAATTTTGCCGATTTCATTCAGAATATTCTTGTTATTAAAAAAAAATAAAAAATTAAATTTAAAATTCCAAGCATCTCTCAATCATGCACATGCAAAGTACGACCGACATAAATTTAGTCCAATGAAGTCCTAAAGAAGAAAACACAAAATCTTTCACACTGTTATACGTCCTTCCACCCATATATAGGGTGTCCAATAACTTGAACTGATTTTAAATGTGAATTAAGCTTCAGCATCTAATGTTTTTTCGATTTCTTTCAAATTTAACAATCTTTGGCAATTTCAACCATGAAAAGATTGACAATCAAACAACATGTTAAAGTTATCGAAGCCTATTACAAAAATGGGCATTCAAACAAGAAGTTCCCAGGTCATATCTCTTGAAACAGTGATGTCAATTAGTCACAACAAACGTCCAACTTTGTGCCTTCAGATTTCTTCTTTTGTGGTCATCTCAAAAGTAACGTCTATGCCAACAATTCAACAACTGAAGGATGAGATAACAAGGCATATTGGTGAGATCGAGAAGCAGCTAGGCAGTGACGTCATCCAAAATTTTGACCATCAGGTGGAGGCGTGTTGCCGAAGACTTGGACAACATTATTTTTCACACATAATTGCCATGACTCACAACATGACCCAATAGTGAAATTTCAGCAATAACACTGTTTTATTTACTGCTCACTTTGATCTGTCTTAATGCAACACCCATCTTCAATAATGAATTGAGTTGTCCTGGTAACTGGCGTGTGTATACACTACATATATCTAATCTAATCTAATCCAAACTTATTTATAAATGGAACATTGTGTCTGTGTGTGTCCATTACCTATAGACTCCGAAACGGCTGAACCGATTTTCTTGAAAATTTACACAGTTGTACTATAAGCATCTGCGAGTGTTCTTAGCTAGGTTTTGTGTTGAGGTACCCCGGATAAATATCGAAAATCAATAACCAAAAAATCAAGTGGTCTTATTTTAATCAAATTTGATACACTCATAGACAAAGACATAAGAAATGTTATTCAGAAGTTTCAAGGTTGCAGTTTTTACAATAGTGCAGAAAATTGATTATATATATATATATATATATATATATATATAAAAATAAAAGGCAAGATATTTGTGTGTGTGTCTTTATCTGTCTGTATGTCATTTATACAAATCCACAATTTTTATCTGATTCTCACAAAACTTCACACAAATATTCTTTAGGCTGAGTCTGAGCTCCAGGACCATGGATTAGTTTTAAAGATTTCATTACACTCAACGAGCAATGCCGGGCTATACTGCTAGTGTGTGTGTGTGTGTGTGTGTGTGTGTGTGTGTATATATATATATATATATAAAAACACATTAAAGTTCCCTTCTCTCATTTCATCTGCTTATGGCTTAGAGAGCAAGGGACTCCAATTGACACAAATTGATCAGATTTCAATCCCAGCTGGAAGTAAGTGAAAGTCTAGCTACACTAATAAGCTGTGATACAGCAAAACAGGCTTGTATGTGGATGACTAATTTTTTTTTTTAATCCAACAAACTGCTAATACACACTTAAAGAGGGAGGAGGAGGAAGAGGACCATAGTGAAAAGTGACAAACTATAAAATAGTTTTAATAATATCCTTAAATAAAAAATAAAAGATCTGCTTAAAAAAATAAAGAGAAAAACCTAAGGCAAGCCTTTCATCCAACAACTCTTCATGGGTATATGTCAAAAAAAGAAGCTTAAAATTAGGGAAAATTCAGATCAAATTTAGGTAATGTTAAGAAAGGGAAGGAGGGGGGGGGAAATCGCCATCATTACAAACCTTCACCAAATTCCAGATAATTCCAATTGAAGCCTTAGATATCTGTTTGCACAGAGAAGGTGGGTTTGACAACATTAAAGCCTCCCGAAGTTTTTGAATCAGAAAAGAGGACAAAAGCTCAGAGAATAGAATCAAGAGAAAAGAGGAAAGAAGAAGCTGCCCGACCAAGTGGCATTTCGTTGAATGCATTTTCGTGCACGGCTTGTGGTCACGCCTGCAAGTCACTGGCAGAGCTCAAGTCCCATGAAAGACAAACACCAAAACTGGAATTAGTTTTTGAGATGCTCATACATCAAAATCAACGGGAGAGTCCATCATCGTATCGAGGCAGCAGATATTTTCCAAACATATACCGTTAAATATAAGAGACAATGAATGTCTATTATGTTTAATCATGAGCTGTTCTAAACATCATATTTTGGCTTTAATTTCTGGTGAAAAGAAAGACAAAAATTCTCTAACATTTGGATATTTTTTTTTTTATTATGTTGGTTCTAAGCTTTCGGCTCACATGAGCCATCTTCAGAGAGGTTTCAGGGACGTTAAAATAAAAACATACACCATCAAACTTGATTTTATCTTGTGTTGACAAAACATTGCTAACCAACAATAAGTTACCAAATAGCAAATGCAGTTCGTAAATTTGTAATGCAGTTCGTAAATTCGTATAACATCACACCGAAATGATAACAGAACCATATATTTAAATGCGATATAATGTGTTATGAGCTAGATTTAAACGAGATTTTATTAAGTGTGGGTTGTTTGGATTTAATCTAGATTGCTTCCAATATCTGAAGGTTCTTTTTACTGTGTGTATGTGTGAGTATTATTGTGTTATTGACTAAAATCTGTCTAATATTGCCTACATGGCTATGCTTTTCTAAGAAATGTTTAATTGAACTCTGATCAGAAAGGAAACAGCTAAGTCTACGGGAGAGCATGGTTGTAGTATAACCAATTTATGCAGTTTATATATATATATATATAAAAATAAATAAAAACAGGAAATAATGTGAGCCAGGAAAACAGGAGTAGAGTTTATCCCTTGTTCCCTGTTTAGGATTAAGTTCCCAATTCTTTCTCAAGTCTACTTCAACTATACTTCTGACATATCTTCCTAAACTGTGAAAGTTTATTTAATATTTATTTACTTATTTCTAATAGGAATAGAAGTGTTCACTTTTGCTCAGTTCACACTCCTCCCCAGTCTTTTGAACAGGTGTATATGTTTATTCCTTGGTACCTGTTTAGGATAGGGTTTTCAGTTCCTTCTAAAATCTTTTCATTATTTTTTACTTCCATTAGCCCATCACATCTTAGTGGCATTATTTCCTTGCTTGGAGCGAAGCGATTATATATAAAGAACTTACAAGACACTTAAACATATTTGTATGCCACCCAAAAGTTTTGTGAGAGATTTGTGATTTTATAATTGTAACCTGGAAAATACCATATGATATAAACGGACAATCATTCATACCAAGTGCTTGAAATTTTTTCTTTACCAGAAGGTCAGCAGCAATTATTCTAAGAAAAGCCATGAATTGTGAAAAGCAAGCAATTTGAAGCAGAAATTAGTTAATTTACAAAAGAAAAGACTTGTGGTTTGGTTCGAGTTTATTTTGTTTTACGGCATATCAACCTTAAAGAGATATTTAATGCAGACAACATTTTTTTACAATCAATTCATACGAATAGAATATGTATTCTTGTAAGAAATCAGTTTGTAGATCAGTGTTTAACTGATTTAGTTTTACGGCATATCAACACCTCAATGGGTCATTTAATGCCGACAAGATTATTACAATAGATTCGTATGAATAGAATATGTATTCTTTCTAAGAAATCACTTTGTAGATCAGGTTTCAATGACGTATTTTTGTAAAGAGGGTTTTGTCTAGAGTTTTTTTTAATATATTTCAGATATTTTAAATTTTTTTCAAAAATATTTTATTCACATCATTTATATTTTTTTAAATATTTTACTTTTTTCAAAAATTTATTGTTGGCACTTAAAAATCCATCTCTCTGCCTTCATAGTTTATTGACACCAGCTCATGGGTTAACAGCTGGAACCCTGTCAAGGGGTATCTGGGAATAGCAGCAATTAAGTAGGCACTCGCCTAACGACGCTGTGACACTGTCAGCTCTCTGCCTTCAGGTAGAGGGCGCTCTCTGCTTCCGAGCAGAGAGCACAAACCCAGTCGTGGTTCAGCCGAAGGGTAGAACCACGACTCTGTAAAAATAGACAGACATTTTTTTTGGCCCGGCTATATGGCCGGGAATACCCACTATAAAATGACCATGTGTCACATCTGGCCTTGCGTGGGAAGGCTAGTAAATACAGCAATTAAGTAGTGGCTCCACACACCTCAAAACTACCTAATCAGAGGCCTTGCTGCTAGATGCAGTTTATCATCAAACCCAGGACACCTTGAACTTGTGAAACAGATTTTTGACTCTTACAATTATGACCTCAGCTTTATGATTTTTGGGATCTGAACCCACCTATTATTTACCTGAATGTGCTATGCATTTCTGCTGTTGCTGCTATTGGAAAGTTTTCAAGTCATGTGGGTTTCGGTAAAGAACTTTGTGATTCTGTAGCACCAGTCTCTTGGGTATGAGAAGGGGAGAGATTCATTTGCTTGAATCCTTTTTAATCATTCACCTGAGAAAATAGTTGATAATTTAAACCAGTTAGGAAAAACTACAGCTCCCTCGCTATGTGTAATCCAGTTATTTGTTTAATAGCATGTGTAAATTTACGAGGAAAATGACATTAAGTAAAATTTTGAGTTTCAGTTTTGTTTAACGCCATATTAACCTCTATGGGTTATTTAATGCCAGAAAGGTGGGGTTTTAAGGGGTTTTTTTTTTTTGGTTTTTTTTTAATGTTCATTTATAGTGAGAAGATCGATTTAGTCAGATTTTAATTAAATTTTTTTTTTATTTATTTAAGAAAACTAAAAATGTCTTCTAGTTTTGGATTCAAAAATGTTTTGCTGAGAATTGTTTTTCTTTGAAAATGTTTTATGGTAATATTTTTCCTTCAAATATGTATATTTTTCTAGAAGTCTATTTTTATGCATATATTTCTATAAAAGTGTATTTTCATACTTTCATTGTGTTTTGACCCCAGTTTGGGGGTTAACTATTGGATCAAAACTGAGACCTTAACAGGTGCTACCATTCCAGGTAAGGGTGAACCTGGGAACAACATCAATTAAGTGGTGGTTATATGCTACCGACAACTTCCCAATCAGAGGCCTTGCTGCAGTTTACCATCATGCCCAGGACAGAATTCATTTTTTTTAATGTTTCCTCAATTATGCTTTCAAGTGACACTAAAGTTTTCATCAATTTTTACTAAGGAAGATCATACATGTACTTTTATGCCCTGCCAATCTAAAATCTAAACTTATTTATAAATGGAACTGTGTGTGTGTGTCCGTTACCTATAGACTCCGAAATGACTGAACCAATTTTCTTGAAAGTTTACACAGTTGTACTATAAGCGTCGGCAAGTGTTCTTAACTAGGTTTTGTGTCGAGGTATCCCGATAAATATCAAAAATCAATAATCAAAAAATCGGGTTTTAGAAGGAGTGGTCCAATTTTAATTAAATTTTATACACTCATAGACAAAGACATAAACGATAATCAGAAGTTTTATGGTTGCAGTTCTTACAATAGTGCAGAAAATCGATTATATATAATATTTATGCTCTCACACCTTGATTGAGCACTCTGGAAAAATAGTAGACTTTGATAAACAGTAGCTACTCTGGCATGTACGCATCGCTCATTCAGTGAAATGAATTAGAGTGCTCTAGCTATTTCGGTCGAGTTTCAATCCTGGGTAAGAAAGCAATCGGAGTCTAACCGTAATGATGAGCTGTGATACGGCGAAACAGATCTGTCTGCGGATGACATATATATATATTGTCACCGTCCTTTATAGTCTAGAGCATTCCATTCTCGGGGATGGCAGGATGTTCCACTATAACAGGTAGCAAGCTAAATTGGCATGGAACTATAGTAATTGTTCTCATTTCATACCAGAACCAATCAAACCATTTTTTACAACCAATAAAAAGATTGCTATTATGGTCCACAGGTAGAAAGCTCAGCTTTTTCTGGGCAAACAGAGTTGTTCATTACAATGTAGATATTTTTTTTACCCTCCTGATTTACACCTCTGGCATTTTCGAACATTATACTTGTAAAACTGATCATGGACTCTTGGATTTACAACCTCAGATTTCCGATTTTTTTTTAGATCTGACCACTGCTGGTACTTCCACTACAAAATTCCATCTTTAGTGTCACAGTGCATTGATCCTCAGCCCATGGATTAAACCCTCACCACAGCTAGAACCTCAACTGGGTCAGGGTGAACCAGGGACCAACAGCAATTAAGCAGGGTCCTGAAAACCTCCCAGTCAGAGAGCTTACCACCAGATGCAGTTTATCAACATACCCAGGATACCGCTAATGTGTGAAACAGATTTTTGACTCTTAGAATTATGACTTCTGCCTCATGATTTTTGGGATATAAACCTGCCTGCTGTTATTTACCTCAAAGTGCAAAGCATTTCTGCAGTTGCTGCTATTGGAAGTTTTCAAATGATGTTATTTGATAAAGACCTTTGTGGTTCTGTAGTGCTGGTCTCTAAGGTGTTGTGAGAGGAGTGCCTCCTTAAAACCAAAAAGAATTCATTTGTTTGAAGCCTTATTATCATTGATTTTCGTGGCACCAAAGTCTTGACACCCTTTTGGTGGTACCAACTTTTTCATCACCTTAAACTGTTGATGATTTTCAACAAGGAAGATCATACATGCTAACATCTTTAGCTTTAAGAACAGGAAATGTTTGACAAATTTTTCTTTCCAAAAGGGTGGGGGGGGATAAAAATGTAAAAACATCTCAAAAAAACTTCAAGCCTCAATTAATAGAATCAGCTATGAATATTGTAGTAATGTTCCAAAATGTTTGCAAAAAGAACAGTTTTTCATGCCTTAACACATGCATGACCATGACATTACAACTTCCATTTTGGATAATTTTCTCATTCTAATGCTAGCAATTTGTCAACTGTTATATTTGAAGCAGAAAAAAAATTTACAGTAATTTTTAGCAACACAGTTTTGCAGTTATTTCTTGTTATCATAACTCAAACTCCTGAAGATGATCTCAAAAAGAGACTGAAAGTACTTGGGTACATCGAGAAATGGGTAATAAAATCACTTGTCAATGGTACAGCTCATTTCTGACATCGTTCTAAACATCGTATTTTGGCTTTAATTTCAGTTGAAAATAAAGACAAAAATTCTCCAACATTTGGATAATTTTTTATTAATTTGGTTCTAAGCTTTTGGCTCACATGTCAATAACACAGTAATCCTTGCTCATACACACAGTAAAAAGAACCTTCAGATATTGGAGGCCATGTACATTAAATCCAAACAAGCCACACTTAAAATCACATTTAAATATGGCCATAACACATTACATTGCATTTGAATACATGGTTCTGTTGTCATTTTGCGCTATCACACAGTGTGACGTCATAGAACCGCATTGCAAATTTGCGAACTGCGTTTGTTATTTTTGGTAACTATTGCCGTTGCCTAGCGGAGTTTTATGTCAACACAAAATAAAATCGTCAGTGATGGTGGATGTTATTGTGTTACCATCTTAATAACCTCTCTGAAGATGGCTCATGTGAGCCGAAAGCTTAGAACTAAATTAATAAAAAATTATCCAAGTGTTGGAGAATTTTTGTCTTTATTTTCAACTGAAATTAAAACCAAAATACAACGCCTAGAACGGCTCATGATTAAACATAATAGACATTCATTGTCTCTTATATTTAACAGTATATGTTTAGAATATATATATATATATATATATATATATATACACACACACACAGTTTTTATTAAATTATCTGAATATAAGAGTGCTTCATTAGTTTGCACGACCATTACTTCTTACCAATACTTCATAAATAATTGACAAATCTATTTTGATTACCTGGAAATAGTGGAGCGAAAACAAAAAGAAAAAAAAAAGAGACACTACTTGCTTTTAGTGAGAAAATGAAAGGCAAGATAGTGGAGAGAAACCAGATAAAGCAATCGCCAAAAACCTAGTTACCATAAATAACTGATTGCAGAAGAAGTGAACAAAAAGCTTACAGAGTTAAGTGGAGATAACCGAGACTTTTGAAAGCGGCATGACTTGGGAACAAGAATAATCTATCCTAGTACACAAAATATAGGGTGCAGTTCAAAATTTCCATCACTTGAAGGTTGGCACATACAATAGCCAAAATGTCATGAATATGGCAACAAAGATGAGGACAACAGTCCAAACAATGTAAATAGTGTAAATAATTACAATACCTCATCTCAGAAATATAGACAGATATTGAAGGTGAATATGGCAACAAAGATGAGGACAACAGTCCGAACAATGTAAACAATGTAAATAATTACAATACCTCATCTGAGAAATATAGACATCTATTAAAGGTGAATATGGCAACAAAGATGAGGACAACAGTCCGAACAATGTTAATAGTGTAAATAATTACAGTACCTCATCTCAGAAATATAGACAGATATTGAAGGTGAACATGGCAACAAAGATGAGGACAACAGTCTGAACAATGTAAATAGTGTAAATAATTACAATACCTCATCTCAGAAATATAGACAGATATTGAAGGTGAATATGGCAACAAAGATGAGGACAACAGTCCAAACAATGTAAATAGTGTAAATAATTACAATACCTCATCTCAGAAATATAGACAGATATTGAAGGTGAACATGGCAACAAAGATGAGGATAACTGTCCAAACAATGTAAATAGTGTAAATAATTAACATTCTTGTATAACAGTTGAAAATTACTGTCCTAACAAATAACAGTTTGATAATTGTGGTATTCGGGGAGGGGGATATAAAAACAGCAATCTTTGCTTTATAGTATGAACCCATATCACAGACTCAAGAACTTTTCAGCATTCCCTCGTGGTGTACACACATATACACACACACACACACGTTCTGTTACAGGTCTCCTATTTTCCGTTGTCCTCTCATCTGCCTTTTAATCCTGCTCTGTCAGTCAGCATACCCGTCTATCCATTTATTGATTTCTCTGACAGATCAATAAGCTTCTTTAAACTATGGCTTATTTTGACTCTCAATATCAAGGATTACAGCTATCGTATATTAATCTCTTCAAGTGACAAGATGTCACCCTTTGCTAACGAAAATGACTGTCGTGATTTAATCAAATCTCTTTTGCATAATAATTAATCAAATTAGGAATAAATTTTGCCAGCTTCATTCAGAATCCATTTAAAATTTTCCCCCCTTGGGAGACAGGCTGGTCATGTTTGCACTGAAAGGAATTTGTATTGCTTGGCACTAAAAGACTAGCCGCTGGACTGTATCCAGCCGAGTCGGACACCTAATTCTTATTTCATTTGTAACAGCTTCTCTAAGGGATGAGATCACCTAAAGCTTTGTGAGATGTTTGTTTAGGTGTGGGTTAGCGGGTGAGTGGGGACTAAGTGTGCTCTCTTAACAACATTTGCAATTGATTTATTTTATACAGATTCCTGAATGGTTGAACGATAAAAAATAGTCACAGGGTGAATTTTTGACACCCTAATATTTCTTTAAATGAACAAAGAGGCTAGTGACGTCAGCAAAGAACAATTTTGTCAGGAATTAGATCCTGGGAGGGGGGGAATCCTCACAGCTTAGGTAAAGTATATACTAGGGTCATTCAATAAATAAGGTGAATTTTTCGGTATAAAGACTTCTACGAGGGTCATTCAATAAGTAAGATGAATTTTTTGGTATAAGGACTTCTAATACAGATAGAAGCTTACTTTTTTCGCTATTTTTCAACGTAGTCTCCCAGCAGTGTCACACGCTTTTACCATCTGTGCACAAGCTTCTGTATTCCCTCAGCGTAAAAATCTTTGGACTGATGTCTCAGCCAATCGCTCACAGCACTTCACTTCATCATCACTTTCAAACATCATGCCTCTCGTGAACGCTTTCAAGGAACAAACCAGATGAAAGTCTTAAGGGGCAAGGCCTGGGCTGTAAGGGGAATGAGGGAGCAGTTCCCAGCCCAGCTCGTTGATGGTTTGCATCATTTGGGCTACTGAGTGAGCTGACCTTCGAGTAGGCAAGGTCATCATGGACAATTTGGTGTGCTGTCCCAACAGATAGGCTCAAAGTCCTTGCAATGTCATCCACTGTCACCCTTCTGCCAGACTGAATAAGGTCATTGACTGATTTGATCACCTCAGGAGACCTTATTTCTGTAGACCTCCCAGGCCTGTCTTCATCCTCAATACTGCTTCGTCCTTCTTTAAACAATTTAGCCCACTTGTAGACATTTTTGTGGCTGAAACATGTGGCACCATACACAGTTGACATTCTCTATGAATTTCAACTGGTTTGCACCGTTCAGCAACCAAAAACTTGATAACCGACCTCTGTTCAATCCTGGAGCCTGCTTCTTGGTCAGCTATCTTTGTTAATCTCCAAAACTGTCAAAGTTTTTTTTTTTTCAATCTGCAAAAAAAATTAAATCTCTTTAAAAGAAAAAAATTTTAAAGAAAGTAAGCTTCAATCTGTATCAGAATTCCTTATACCGAAAAATTAATCTATTTACTGAATGACCCTTGGTAAAAAAAAAAAACAAAAAAAAACAGAAACACTACTTAATATTTTGAATAGCATGACTTGACTGAAATTTCAAAATTCTGAGTGAGTTTTGTTTAATGGCATATCAACACCTCTGTGGGTTATTTAATGCCAAAAAGGTAGGGTTTTAAGTTTTTTTTTTAATGTTTGGTTATAGTGAGAAAGTTGATTTAGTCAGATTTTGATAAAAAATTTTATTTTAGAAAACTGAAAATGTCTTCTAGTTGTGTATTCAAAAATTTATTGCTGGTAATAATTTTTTTTTTCTTCAAAAATGGGTTCTGGTAATAATTCTTTTTTTTTTTTTGAACTGTATTGTTGGTAATATTTTTCAAAAATGTATATTTTTCTATAAAAGTCAATTTTTATAGTTTCATAGTGATTTGACCCCAGTTTGAGGGTTAACTATTTGCCCATAGCTGGGACCCTAACAGGTGCTACTACTCCGGGTCAGAGTGAACCTAGGAGCAACAGCAATTAAGAGGTGGTTCCATACTCCTCACAACCTCCCAATAAGAGGTCTTGCTGCCAAATGCAGTTTACAGTCATACCCAGAACCTAGAAAACTGAAGATGCCTTCTAGTTTAGTATTCAAAAACATTTGCTGGCAATTTTTTATCCTTTAAAAATGCATTATGATAATTCCTCCCCCCCCCCCACTTCAAGAATGTATTGTTGGTAATATTTTTCATTCAATAGATCTATATATTTCTATAAAAGTATTTTTATATTTTCATGGTGTTTTGACCTCAGTTTGGGGTCAAACTATTTGCCCATAGCTGGGGCCCTAACAGGTGCTACTACTTCAGGTTGAGGGTGGACCTGGGAACAACAGCAATTAAGAGGTGGTTCCATGCTCCTCACAACCTCCCAATCAGAGGCCTTGCTGCCAGATGCAGTTTACCATCATACCCAGGATCACCACCACCTGATTTGGGAGAAACCAAATAAGGTGGTGACAGGACCAGTTGATTAATTGGATCAGGCCACTGATCACCTGTCTACCCCAGGGAAAGGCCAAAGTGGTGTATTAGAAATCAGAAGTACCTAAACCCAATTCCTGATGACCTTAATAACCAGAATTCTGTCCTTAGGCATTATGGGTTGCCAACCACAAGAAACAGGTGGCTTTATTGTGTATGAGCAAATAAAAAAAATGTCAGAGTAATTAATCAGATTAGAGGGTGATGGATAGAAGTCTGGTTTGAAAATATTAATTTAATTCAAGTTCAAACTTTTCCAAGGTTCTTCGTCTAAGCATTTTGTGTATTTAAAATAAGATTTGGTGCAATGTTCCTTAACTTTGTTCTTCTGTTTTTTGGTATGATCACTAATGTTAATACTTAACAAATGCAAAAAAGAAAAGGTTTTTTTTTTTTTTATTTGGGAAATTATTATGACAATCCCTTCCTTCCTCATGTACAATGCATTTCCATAATGAAGCACTACTACAAAATAATTCTACATCTATTAGCCCTATTCTGTCAGTAATGCTTGCCTTCATTCCTGACCACTGGCAATCCCTTTTCTCCCCATTTACAATGCATTTCTATAGTGAAACACTACTACAAAATAATAATACTACATCAATTAGCCCTATTCTGCCAGTAATGCTTGCCTTCATTCCTGATCACTGACAATACGCTTCTTGATTTTCAAAAAAATTAAATTTTAAAACAAATTTTACAGTAAAAATAACTGTATTTAACATTCAGTCAGTTAAGTGCCATACGTGATACATGCTTCGGTGATAATGTCTCAAAAGAAACATGACTGACTGGGCAGAAGATTATCCTGAAATAGATTGCCATTACTTTCTGTAGTAGACTGGTTGCCAACCAAGGCTATCAAACCCAATCCATCCCGCTATTTAACCCATAGCTAGTGAGAGAAGCAACAGATTTATGCTTTTTCCAAAAGGTATTTGTGCGTATGCAAGTACAACTGGAATTCAAACTCAACTCCTTGATATCTCGTTCGTAATTGATATCCACTGTACAACAATGCATGTATGTGGAATTTAAAATTACATTATGAGCATTATAAAAAAGTGAAAATTAATTTCCTTGTGAATTATACAATGAAATTAGTTTTCCTATTATTGGGATACCAACACAGAAGAGTGATTTTATTTTTATCCACTTGAATGATGAGGAAGAAGAAAACATAAGTGGAAGAAAGTATTTGGGGTCAAGTGACAAGTAACCGGACATTGATCATTTCCAGCTGGTAGTGGAGAGGCTATCCTTCATGTAGTTCTGATACACCTGTTCATATTGCCAGCCAAATGTTGGGGGTGATCAAAAAGTTAGTGACAAGAAGGGCTGATCTGTTAGCCCAATATGGATAAAGTTGCTCCTAATGTCATCTACCTATCAACCAAGCTAGGGGAACCCTTATTAAAAAACTATTGACTAATAACCAAAGCAGTGTTTCTAAACAGGGATCAAGTTTTTATCTTGGTTACTTTGCGGACAGGCAAGGGGCCTTTCCTAGTTTTCAGTACACACTGACAGGAACGAGAATGGAGATGCTATGTTTGAGGAGAGATCCGTCACTAGTTGATTAGGAGAACACTCAATGGTGCTCATTTACGCTTAGGATCAGAAACGTTTCATGTTGCCTTTGTTTTACTGATGTATCCATTTTTATTTTGTTGATGAATTCTTGCTTCTCTGATAGAAGCTTCAGATATCTAAAATGGCAACTGCCCTGACGAGTTCACCCCACCCCGACCCAGTGCCTCAACCATATGAATTCAAGCGTGCTTTTTACGTTGGCATTTAGGTCTCACCCTTTTACCATAGAGTTTCTTTTCTCGCATTTCCCACCTGGGGAACTCCCTTCTGTTTATTTGCTTTCCTGATAGCTACAGTCTCCAAAGATTTTAATGCAATGCTAATGGCCATTTTCAATCCTATTCATCTTTTATCCATTCTTTCATAATCCCTGTATCCAGTTTTTTTCTCTCACTGTAACCCCCTGTACACTAGTGGTGGTCTTGCCTTGCTTGGGGTGAAATGATTTTAAAAAAATAAAAATAAAATAAAAATATGAGCAACCATTCAGAATAAATTAATTTTAACACAGGGAGGGATGGGCTCAGCCAGGTTTACTTGCCCTAAACATGAATATCTATTTGGCTTTCAACCTTTACCCATACATCTTTCACATGCAGAATATATCGAAGAAAATACAAACACTATCATTTAAGACCAACTTGAGATCAAGGATTTTGCTAGACGGATTTGTGGCTTATCTGAATTTTCGAGCCTTGACCACTCAATGAAATGAGCAAGATGAGATGAGAAGAACTGCAGACCCCAACAAGTTGATTGGACATTATGTATGGTTGGTTAGTTGTTTTGTTTTTATAGCATATGAACCTCGGCGGGTCATTTAATGCCAACTAAATTTTTTATTTATTTATTGCTGGTAATACCTTTTTCTTTCAACAATTTCTGGTTGTTTTTATATAAGTTTTGTGTCTAGTAATACTTTTTTCTTTTTGAGTATCAAGAGTCATTGGAATTTGTTTTTAAGGGCACCCCCTCCCAAAGTCCTACCCTGTTATTTAAGCCATAACTGGAGGAAAGGACGGATTAATACCTTTCCCAAGGGTACCAGTGCTTAAGTGAATGCAGAGTATTCAACTGGAATTTGAACTCGGCTCACCGGTTTCTCTTTCTGAGCTGATATCTACTGCACCACAATGCACATCCATCACTAAACGCTTACAGCACCTGGTATTCCCAAGCGGTCACCCATCCAAGTACTGACCAGGCTCAACGTTGCTTAACTTCGGTGATCGAGCAAGAACCGGTATACGGAATTTCATGGTAGCTTCACTGTGATCAAAAAGTTCATACAACTGATACTTCAGTCCATATTTTTTTTTTATATACACTACAACATAGATGGGTGAAAAATACTGTCAGGTGCTTGGTGACCCACGACTGCAAACATTTATCGTTTGACAACAACACCCAGGGACTACCTAAAGTTACATATATTATTTTGTTCATGGAATAGAATCACCCATATTTCGCTCATGTTTAATTCGTAAGAAGTAAAAAGCTTTAACTCCACACACCCACAAAGAATTGCTGCTTTGAAGGATGCTCCTCTGAACGCTACAATCTTAACCTCTAAGTCAAGAACTCACAAATTGCTAAATCTGACCTCTC
>JBBBDQ010000984.1:3345000-3392500 GCA_037127315.1 Ascarosepion bandense
AAATTAATATCAAATAAATATGTATGTATATTTATGTATAATAATATATTCAATTCCTAGAACTATTTATGTATGGAATAAGTTTCTTCTTTTATTGAAATATATCTGTCTGTAGAGGATTTCCATTACTTTACACACCGCCTGATGAGACATGTACCTTTGTAGCAGAGATATATAGAATAATTATGTACATGTTCTAAAATATAATTTATAATATCTATATATATATATATATATATATATATATATATATATTTGCACGAGATACTAGATTAGCAACTAGATCCCACCCTTTTACAGTGAAACCGATAAAATGCAACCACAACTTCTACTCCCATCCTTACTCATCTGTCACCTTCCTCCTGACATTCCCTATGTCTAACCATTCCTTCTCTTTACCTTCCCCTATGTAGCCCCATGTGCAATAGTGGCAGTGGAATGCCTTGCTTGGGGTGAAATGATTTAAAAAAAAAAAAAAAAAAAATATATATATATATATATATATATATATATATATATTTCAGATAGTCATAAAACAGCACCTAAAGCCAAAATACAACGTTTGGAACGGATCATGATTAAACATAATAGACATTCATTCTCTTATATTTAACAGCATATGTTTAGAAAATATATATATATATAGAGAGAGAGAGAGAGAGAGAGAGAGAGAGAGATGTGTGTGTGTGTGATGCTAACTTACTATTCTGTAAAGTTCATCAGCCCTTGGCAAAGCACAATCACCAATAAATTTCACACATCCCATGCCTAACCCTAATTTTCCCTCCCTGACACACCCGAATCAAGAGCCTGTGCATGCACAAAATGTGCAGAGGATGACATGAAGGTGAAGGTGGGGGGTGAGGTGAGCAAACTATTTGTTCCGGTTATATCAGCCAGCCAATATGACAGGTGACTGTTTAAATACACTCAACAGCCCGGTAAATGTATTCAACTCGAAAAGAAAAGCTTCTGTACCCTTCTTCCACGATCACCTACCCGCCACACCCATCATCAGATACAAACCCAAATTCAATACCACCCACCCTGAATTCATCTATCCCAAAAATTCCTTTTTGCATTGCTTCAAGCAATTGACAGAATTGCATGTGTATAACAAAGCAACAGCAAATGTATGTATGTATGTATGCGAGCATATGATGTCTGCAATGTGTATAATTATGTAGACAAGGAAACGAGGTGACAGGTGCATTAAGTACATTGCAGTCGTATGCGGAGGAGGAGGAGGTGCAAGGCATAATTCACTTATAATGTGCATGCAAACATCGCAATATCCAGTCAGTCTTTCACTCTGTTAAAATTTGAATCATCAAAAAAATAGAGCAAGAGAGAAAAAACAAAGGGGGGTAGACAGAGAGCAAAAAAGGCGGGGAACAGAGAGAGAAAGAGAGGGAAGGAATCCAGTTTGAATATTACATTCCCTCACACCCGAGTCCCAGAATACTAGACCCCAGCATGTGCTCATTTGGATGCATCCAAGAAAATGTACGAGGGGGCATTTGCGTGTGTACATTATATATATATATATATATATATATATATAGTTACATAAATAATGACTTCACATATCAAGATCCGTTTGTTTTTCTGATGGCCAAGGTATTGAGTATAAATAGGTAAGTCAAGCGATGGGCAGGTCAGAGAGTACATATTTTCATAATCATATCGCCCCAAGCAAGGCATTTTACTGCCACTGTTTTGCAAGGGGTTACATAGGAGGAAAGTGACAGGTTATAGGGAGTGTCAGGAAATGGCTAAGAGAAGGATGAGAATACTGATGAGAGTGGAGTGGACGGAGAAAGGAGCATGAAAGAGAGGATGCAGGTTAGTGAGATAGGAGATGACTATTGACTTTACATTTAAATTCTTGGAGATTGTAGCTTTCGAGGAAGCAAGTAAATGGAAGGGAATTTCACAGGTGGGGAGTGCGAAAAAAGAAGCTACCGGAGTAGAATTTGTGTTTACATTTTATTGGTTTCACAGTAAAAGAGTACGACCTAGTTGCTAATCTTGTGGCTCGAGTAAATTTATATATAGGAGGCACCAGTAAGCTAAGTTCATTGGAGCAGAAGCCGTAAAAGTATTTGTAGAAGAAACACAGCCAAGTAACATTGCACCGGTGAGAAAACGACTGTATGTGTACTTGTTGAATGTCTCCGCCCCCCCCCCCCCCCACACACACACACTCACTCACAAATTAAGTTTCTTCTCTCACCTTCATGGATGCGAGTTTAAAATAATTTTTTTTTACCAAATTATGTCTTTCCACTAGTTTTGATTCAATTCTACTATCCGGGTCATATAGTTCTTTTCGTTTAGAGGATACTATTTGAATTTCCACAACCGAGGTTTCAGGTTTTGGTATCTTCAGGCTATTCATAATAACTGATTTTCTATTTTTCAAACGTGCAAACAGGGATTTTTTATGAATGTGTGACAAACTTTTAAACAATCGGAATTTTCAAAATTAGGAAGGAGTTATTTATAGATCTTAGAACACTTTCATCCAAGTATAAATTTATTGTATAAATATGATCATACAAACATTAAACAATAATTAGCGAGGAGGAGGAGGACGACGAGACAGAGAAAGCGAGGAGGAGACGGAGAAAGCGAGGAGGAGACGGGGAAAGCGAGGAGGAGGACGACGAGACGGAGAAAGCGAGGAGGAGACGGGGAAAGCGAGGAGGAGGACGACGAGACGGAGAAAGCGAGGAGGAGACGGGGAAAGCGAGGAGGAGGACGACGAGACGGAGAAAGCGAGGAGGAGACGGGGAAAGCGAGGAGGAGGACGACGAAAGCGAGGAGGAGACGGAGAAAGCGAGGAGGAGGACGACGAGACGGAGAAAGCGAGGAGGAGACGGAGGAGGAGAAAAGGAAGAGGAGGAGACGAGAAAGCGAGGAGGAGGAGACGAGAAAGCGAGGAGGAGGAGACGAGAAAGCGAGGAGGAGACGAGAAAAGGAGGAGGAGGAGGAGGAGACGAGAAAAGGAGGAGGAGGAGACGAGAAAGCGAGGACGAGAAAGCGAGGAGGAGGAGACGAGAAAGCGAGGAGGAGGAGACGAGAAAGCGAGGAGGAGGAGACGAGAAAGCGAGGAGGAGGAGACGAGAAAGCGAGGAGGAGGAGACGAGAAAGCGAGGAGGAGGAGACGAGAAAGCGAGGAGGAGGAGACGAGAAAGCGAGGAGGAGGAGACGAGAAAGCGAGGAGGAGGAGACGAGAAAGCGAGGAGGAGGAGACGAGAAAGCGAGGAGGAGGAGACGAGAAAGCGAGGAGGAGGAGACGAGAAAGCGAGGAGGAGGAGACGAGAAAGCGAGGAGGAGGAGACGAGAAAGCGAGGAGGAGGAGACGAGAAAGCGAGGAGGAGGAGACGAGAAAGCGAGGAGGAGGAGACGAGAAAGCGAGGAGGAGGAGACGAGAAAGCGAGGAGGAGGAGACGAGAAAGCGAGGAGGAGGAGACGAGAAAGCGAGGAGGAGGAGACGAGAAAGCGAGGAGGAGGAGACGAGAAAGCGAGGAGGAGGAGACGAGAAAGCGAGGAGGAGGAGACGAGAAAGCGAGGAGGAGGAGACGAGAAAGCGAGGAGGAGGAGACGAGAAAGCGAGGAGGAGGAGACGAGAAAGCGAGGAGGAGGAGACGAGAAAGCGAGGAGGAGGAGACGAGAAAGCGAGGAGGAGGAGACGAGAAAGCGAGGAGGAGGAGACGAGAAAGCGAGGAGGAGGAGACGAGAAAGCGAGGAGGAGGAGACGAGAAAGCGAGGAGGAGGAGACGAGAAAGCGAGGAGGAGGAGACGAGAAAGCGAGGAGGAGGAGACGAGAAAGCGAGGAGGAGGAGACGAGAAAGCGAGGAGGAGGAGGAGAGTGGATGGAAGAAGCAGAAGCAAAAGAGAAAAAAATTATGTAAATAAAAAATATAGGTGACAACATGTCATTCTGTCAAAAGAGGCCAGAATCTTCAATTATGAATACTTTAAATTTTTTTTTTTTAACATGGAAATAAATGACATTTTGTTTTTACACTTAACAAAAATTACAAAAATTTTCAAACATGTTATTTTTTAAAAAATTTTTAAAAATAACAAAATTTGATCTTTCCTCTTAATAATAGCAAACATTTTGATGATAAAACTGTTTTTATTAAGTTTGAGCCATTTTAAATTTTGGAAAAAAGAAAAAAAAAACAGAAATAAGTTTTCATCAGTGAAAAACTAGCAAGGATTTATCCAACTTTTGCGCAACATTTACAGTTGTTTATATTTGACATTTTGCTCTCTTGCATATATTTTTTCTTTTGTCACAACCAATTTTTCTATTTTTTTTTTTTTTTTTTATAAGCGTTTCACCCCAAGCAAGGCATGTCACTGCCACTACTGTGCAGGGGGCTACGTAGAGTGGAGAAAGGCTGATTAAATATAGGAAATGACAGAGGGTGGGTGATAGGCGGGTAAGGATTTGGGTAGATGAGAGTGTTGTGAGAATAGTTGGGAGTTAGTGTGATAGGAGGTGTCTATTGACCCTACATTTAAACACCTGGAGATTGTAACTGTCGGGAAAGCAGACTTTTGGAAGGGAGTTCCTCAGGCGGGAAGTGCGAGAAAAGAAGCTGTTGGAGTAGAATTTACAGTTACATCTTATTTGTTTAACTGTAAAAGGGTGGGACCTAGTTGCTAATCTAGTATCTCGTGTAAATTCGTGCTTAGGCGGCACCAGTGATCTAAGCTCATCGGAGCAGAAGCCATGAAAGTACTTGTAGAAGAGGCGCAGGGAAGCCACATCACGCCGGTGTGAGAGCGGCTGCAGCCGGTCTGCCAAGTCAATATCAACCACGTTACAGATCCTTCTTTGTATTTTGTCAAGAAGCCCAAGGAGAGCAGCAGGGGCACCCGACCAGATATGGCAGCAATATTCAATACACGGGCGGATGGTAGATTTGTATATATGCAGAATAGATTCAGGTGGGAAAAATTTCCGGGCCCTGCACAGGGAGCCCACTTTCATAGCAGCAGATTTGGCAATGGATTCAATATAGTCATTCCATTTGAGGTCCGCCGAGAGTGTAAGGCCAAGGAGGCGTAGTATTTTACTCTCTGGGAGGCTAGCCTGTCCCATGCTAATGGGAGGTAGATGCGATTGTCTATGGTGGTTAGTTGATAACAGCTTTGTTTTGGAGGCATTGAAATTTACCAACCATTCCCTACCCCAGGTCACTACGGATTGGAGGTCCCTTTCAAGTACGTCAGCGAGGTTCACTTTGTCGTCCAGACCTGGTTTCTGATTGATGCGGGAGTAGATTGTTGTGTCGTCGGCATACATGCCAACTTGGGATCTAATGGATCATTAATGTAGATCAGAAAGAGCATGGGACCTAGGATAGAACCTTGAGGGACGCCCGCGTTCGTCTCGTAGTTTTGGGAGACATGCCCATTTAATACCACCTTCAATGTGCGGTTAGAGAGGAAAGACTGGATGAGGTCAAACAGATGTCCAGTTATCCCATAACTCCGCAGTTTGCACAAGAGGCCTTGTCGAATGCTTTGGAGATATCCATGGCAACGGTTCGGGCTTCACCATTCTTGTCGAGTGCCTGGTATATGTACTCGGTAATGGTCGTTAGCATATCAGCAGTAGACCTGGTGAAGCGAAACCCATACTGTTTGTCAGAGAGAAGCCCGTTGGCCATAAGATGTTGAATCACCTCGGCGTTGATAATGGCTTCAAAAACTTTGCCAAAGATTGGAAGGAGACTAATAGGACGGTAATTGGCGGGGTCTGAGGGTTCGCCAGAATTCTTAAATATAGATACTACACAGGAGGACTTCCAACAGGCAGGAAAGCAGGAAGCAGATAGGCAGAGGTTATAGAGTTTAGAGAGGACAGAGGAGAGTTCTGGGGCACATTTCTTCAGTACTATGACTGGGATTCCGTCACCGCCGCTCGCTTTGTGTGGGTCAAGTTGCGCAATTATCTTGGCGACCAGCGAGGGTGAAATGTGGACGTTATTTAGTTGAGCCTTAGTTCTGGGTGGGAAGTCTGGTGTAGGTATTCCTAACGAGTCCAGTGTCGAATTGGTTGAGAATCTACGGGCAAAGCATTCAGCCTTGTCGGCTGGGGAGGTGAGAACTTCAAATTCATTGATTAGTGGGGGTATTGAAGTCTTGTTCCTGCTGAGCACGCTTTTGCAGAGACGCCAGTAATCTTTGGAGCCAAACTTAGAGGATGCTATGCGTTGCCTAATTCTGGTATCAAACGCCCTCTTGGCTTCGTTCAGTACTTTTTTACACTTGTTCCGTGCTGAGGTGAAAAGGTGCCTGTTTTGGTTCGACGAGCAGCTTCGATAGAGCCGGAAGAAATGGTTCTAGTGGGCAATAGCGGCCGAGCAAGCAGGTGAGAACCAGGGGGATGAATTTGGTTTTAGTTGGAATTTTCTGGCAGGGATAGAAGCATCGATGCCAGCCTTAACCCAAGAGGAGACTTCGGAGGCACAGTCTTCGACAGGAAGATCAAAGACGTTGTTCCAGGGGACATCGCAGAGGAAGTCCCTGAACGAGTCCCAGTCGGCTCTTTGGTAGCAGTATGATATTCTGCTGGTCTGGTTTTCTTGGGTAGAGTTAGTGCGGATTGATATGTTTACGGAGACTACGGTGTGGTCAGAGTTTCCGAGGGGGCAGAGTTGCCTGGTAGTGCAGGAGTCTGGGATGGAGGTAAAACAAAGGTCGAGTAAAGAATCCCTTCCGTTAGGGTTTTTAGAGAAACGCGTGGGGAAGTCCACCACTTGCGTTAGAGCTTGGGCTATTGAAAAGTGCATGGTGCGGATCCCAGCAAGGTCGGTGGCGGAGTTTTCAAGCCACTTGGTGTGGTGGGCGTTAAAATCGCCAAACACAAATATATGGGCAGATGGGTGAGAAGAAATGGCCCTGTCGATGCTAGTAGAGATGCAATCAAGTAACGTACAGTCAGAGGAAGAGGGGGAGCGGTAGAGGAAGAAGAGATAGCTAACTGAGCTTAGAAGTGAGAGACGGAAGCACATGAAGGAATGATCAAGGGATTCAAGAGATGTGAACCTGGCTAGGGGGAGTTGTTCGCTGACATATACTCCAAGCCCATGCATATGGACATTGGAGTCCTTCCTGAAGAGAGGAAGGTAACCAGGAACGAACAGCTCTGAAGAGGGGATAGAAGGGTCAAGGTTAGTCTCACATATAGCTAAGATATCGGGTGAGTTAGTTAGAAGGAAAGACTCTACACTATTAAAGTTACTGCGAATACCTCGTATATTTGTAAAGGTAACGCAGATAGGTTTGGGCGATTTACGACTGGCTGGTTTAGGCTATATTTCATGATTGACTGAAGGGTTGAAATCTGCAGACCCATCACTAAGCAATTCTAATTCACCTTTAATTTTTGGATAAAAACTTTGTATCCCCAATGGATTCCTCTTCCAAATGAGGTTTTATTGTCTTAAAATTTCTTGAATTTGGTTCTTTACACAGCATTTTAGCTAAACAATCTGCATATTTCTGATACATTGATGACTTGATTAATATATCCAACCCCTTCACAAAACCACATTGTTTAGTTTATCTATAAAATCAGGTGAAGTCAAACACAAGATAGAAGTCATTCATGAAACAAAATTTGAAGCCCTCAATATTTTGAACACTTAAGCTCCACCAATACCCTCGTTTTCATTTTCAGATCTATTCACCTGATGAAGGTCTCTGTGTGCAAGCTCCTGAAAAGTGCATAATTGGTGCAGCGATTTTAGAAATGAACACTGTGTCATAGATGCACTCAGGTATGCATCTGCAGAAATACAGGTGGAAACTTGTTTCTACCTGTATTTTCAAGCTGAGTTTTAGTGTGTATCCCATTCAAATATGTGCATATATGCATGTAAATGTCTACTGCAATAGGTGTATGCTAGGGTGTAAACCCTAACCCAAACATTTGCACTAAGGCTATATAAACCACTGTTCTAATACCTGCTTGTATAAACCCCTACTCCAGGAGGTGTGTGTGTATGTGTGTGTATATATATATTGTAAAACGTACCAACAAAACAGTAGCTCCAATTACGACCGTAACTAAAAAACCTACTGCTAACAAATCGGTAACGTATGTCGTCAAACCCAAAAGGTACTACCAAATGGGTAGAGGGGAATAAAAAAAAAAGAAACAAACAGACCATAAGCCGTGTTCGAAAAAAAAAAACCCCAAGACGAAAACCTTAACAGTAAAGAGCTCAATACGAAAGTACGAAAGTAGAGCAAAAACATGAACTAAATCTAAAAGTGAGCCAAAAGTCGACCGCGGTTTCACTCGCCGGATCGTCAGGACTTGGCCAACAAATCAGACAAAAACCGCAAATTAAATAGCACTGATGAGAAGATACCAAACCAAAAACAAAGGGTAAAACAATCTTTATTAACAAAAAAAAAAAAAAAAAAAAAAAAAATTTAAAGTCAGTGATTTTTTAAATGAATGCACTTATTTAGAATTTCTGTTTTGGATTTAAGTAAGTTATGCGAAGGTTCAAACAAAAAGCTATAGCTAATTTTTCTTCCCCACAAAGTTGGCAAAACTTACTACCTACTTTATATTTAGGGCATTTTTTTTATTATTTCCCATTTGAGAATGGGGTCCTTATTAGTAATATTTTTTAGATGCCATACATACGTAGCTAAGGCAGTGTTGTGGCTATATTTTATATGTTTAAATGAACTGTTATGGTTGTAAAATCTTCTTTTAAATATGTCATGAGTCGCTCCAATGTAGGACTTAGGATTGATATCGTTTTTGTCTTTATAAACCCTAACACTGTACACGATACTAGACTGTTGGCAATTACCATTAATGGGGCATTCATTCTTTCGTCTACAATTACATTTTGGTTTGGAACTACATGTCTCATGTTTTTTTTTAACTTACTCTTGTTAACACCAGACTAGATCCCACCCTTTTACAGTGAAACCAATAAAATGCAACCGCAACTTCTACTCCAACAGTTTCTTTCCTCGCACTTCCCGACTGTGGAATTCCCTTCCACACGATTGCTTCCCCGACGGCTACAATCTCCAGGAGTTTAAATGTAAGGTCAATAGACACCTAACACACTAACCTGCTCCCATTCTATCAAACACTCTTCCCATCTGCCCAACCCTCATCCTCGCTATCCTTACTCATCTGTCACCTTCCTCCTGACATTCCCTGTGTCTATACACTCCTTCTCTTTACCTTCCCCTACGTAGCCCCATGCGCAATAGCGGTAGTGGAATGCCTTGCTTGGGGTGAGATGATTAAAAAAACACTAATAATTTTCCCTACATTAGGTAAACAAGAATAACTTAATAGTATTTCTCTTGAAAATTTTATGCAGACAATTATCACTACCAAAATGCCTGTCAATTAATTTAAAAAATATAGTTCCAATTTTTGTTTTAACTTCTTTTTTGAAATGGGGGTTAAACCAGATTATTTTCCTGGCTCTATTTTTAGTCTTACAATTGGTAGGTGAAGTAAATTGTAGTATATCTTTATATCCACTTTTCAATAAATCAGATTGATAAATTTTCTTGTGTTTATCAAATATATTGTTATTGGATGAGTTATAAGAAAGCCTATATCCTATATTTTTGGGGATAGCTTTTAAGATATGTTGGGGATGGTTAGAATCTTTGTTAACGTAAATTGGGGTATGATTGGTTTTAGTGTACAGTGCAATGCAACCAGTATTTAAATCTAATGTAATATCCAAATAATTAACTATTTTCAAGTTACACTCTATTTCAATATTAAATCCATTAGTTTAAAAAAAATTGTCTTTTTTTTTAGCAATTTATCACAAATTTGGGGAGTACTATGGTCGACTATGATCAGATCATCATCACAGTATAGCGCGTGATTATGGAAATCAATGAGGTTATTAAGTTTATACAGTAGGAGGCAACCCACCAACTCCGCCACATCATGTGAAATTATTTATATATATATATATATATATATATATATAAAATAAATTTCTATGTTTCTTTTATATTTATACAAGAATTTAAAAAAAAATATCTAAGGTATGGTCGTTTGATCAGAATTTGGAAAATGACTCACACATGATTTTCTAAGGGTTTCTGCATCGTTCACACTAACCTATGACACCCTTGCAATACCTGACAATATTACCAAACTTTGTTGTTAATTTCCCCCCCCCATTACCATGTTGACATGCTATATCCATGCACATGGCCTTGGTTCAATTTTGCATCCTATTTCTGCACATTTCTTCTCTTTTGATGTATTGTAAACAGAAAATTTGATTGCTCGATTTGGTGATAAAATTTTGAGATCCCACTTTGAGTGACAATCCAATGATATCTGTTTCATTTTACACACACAATTGTAAAATGAAACCTTAGAAAATCATGTATGAGCCTTTGAGCCAACTTTTATTTGAGGTGCATGCGGGAGTCACTTTCCAAAATCTGACCAAACCTTAGATTTTTTTTTTTTTTAAATTTTTGGATAAATATTAAAGAAACAAGAAATGAAATATTTTGATTCTCTCAGTCTTGACTAGAGAGTAGTCAAAGTATGTTTACACACATATATATATATATATATATATATATATATATATATATAAATCACACATACACAGCCTTTGAGATTTCACTCACCTGGTCAAATCTCGCAATGAAAAGAAAAAGAAAATCTGATTCCTTTTGCAACCCAAAAGTATGCCATTGAAGATTCACAAGTTACTTAGAATGACCTACAATGACCTTTTATCATCGGTCAGTGTAAATTAACACTTCCAGAGAGGAGCCAAAATGTCTGTTGCCCATATTGAGGAAGGTCATAGGTTTTTGAAACTTATCCTTGACTCCCCACTTACAAAAAGTAAAAATAAACATTTGAAAACAAATACTTCTTTCAAACACGCCCTGAAAAACAAATTATACAAGTAGTTTTTTATAGAAAATCGTTGAGAAAATCAGATTTGTTATTTTTCATCATCTATGAGATGGAAGTTGTCGTCAACCAGAACAAAGAAACCACGAGTTTAGGTACCTCCACTCAATTGCCAAAAAAACAGCATATCATGATTTTAAAAAAGCTCAAACTTAATACGAAGTTTTATCAAAATTTTTATGCTATTATTAAGAGGAAAGATCAAATTTTATTTTTTTAATTTTTTAAATCCTAACATGTTCAAATTTTAATTAAAATTTCACTTTTTGTTTTCCATCAGACTCACGCTATATATAGTAAGGCGACTAATAAGAAAATGGAGTCGGTTGAGTAAAATGATTTTTGGTGCAAGTAAATTTTCCCTCACTCTTGACCGCCAGCCAAATGATTTCTTTTTCAAATCTCAAAATATATATATATATATATGTACACACACACACACACACACTCACACACAAGAAATACTCACGACAAGAGAAACAGAGATAAGTACCAAGATAAGCTCATGAAAATGGATGGCAAGACAGAGATTAAGAAAGTAACATGATTTAACTATACAAAGGACAGGAAGTTGTGGAGAACTATGATCACCCAAGTCCTAAAGGGTCATGACCCTTTAGGACATAAAAAAAAATGTGTATGTGAAGAGCCCCCTCCAATCTAACACATGTGCATATATATATATATATATATATATATATATATATATATATATATTTTAATTCAGATACTTTAATCCAAGCGGAAAAAGCAGGAAGGTAAATTCCAAAAACCCAATCCTAATTAATATTAAAAATTTTATTTTAATATTAAAAAATGATACAGGATACATACAAAATGCACATGTGTGTATGTGACAAGAGTGCAGATAGTTTTTTGACTTCCCCTCATACAAACACACACATTTCATTAAATAGTATAGACAAGTTTTGTTGATTTATTTTATATAAATTTTTTCAAATCATCTGATAAGCTTAATAGCATTATCATTGAAAGAGGAAATAAAATCACAATATTGATACATGTGTTTTTAATCTTTGCTGAACTTTCCACTTACATCAGCCATTATCAAAGATGACAATTGTGTTGGTTGTATTAGTTTGAACGAATGATAGTAGCATTGTCAATTTTGTTTATATGAAAGATTAGCGAACATGTGTGTGTGTATATATATATATATATATATCTGGGCAGCAGTCTCTTATGCAGGTTTAATTTTTTTATGCAGGTTTCATTTTTCATGTGATTTTTCAGAACAGAATATAAAAATTGTACAAAATGTTTTTCCGAGTGCTTTCCGCTACACTTTTAGCCATTATCAAGCATGAATTTGATTTTACTTATAACAATATATGTAGTGTTTATGCATGTGTGCCTTTTATATTTCAATGATGGTAAGCAAATTGCTGCTATGTTCGTAGTTGATATTAGGCGTTGAATTTTTCTTTTTCATTAATAATGCTTTCATTATTTTGGCCTTTTAATGCTATTATATGTGTATAATCAATGACAGAATTTGGTCTCCATGTGTGTTTAAATAAGGTTGAATTGAACTATGGTCTGAGAGATGCAATGTGAATCTTCTTGTCAGACAGGTTGTGGTGTGTCTGATGTAATCATTTATGAATTTGGATTAATCAAGAAAACGGTTTTTCAAATGACATGTAAAAACAGATAAAATAAAATAAGATCACATAAAAATACAAACAAATCTTAAAACATAAATTATGTCATTTTTAATGAAACCTATATATATATTATTTTATACACACACACACCAATGTTTTGTTCTCACTCATGAGATGGGTGCTAAATTTACTCATCAAAATGGCCATCTGATTTAAGAAAATTTGAATTTCTTTTATATGTAATAAATATTGGCTGTGTAAATAAAATTACATTGAACCCTCTGACTGGATCAGTATTAATAGTTTTCTTTTTCACACACACATATATATATATATATATATATATATATATATTAGTCATCCACATACAAGTGTTTTGCTGTATTACATCTCATCAGTATGGCTAGACACATCCACTTGCTTTCAATAGGAATCAAAGCTCAACCAAGTATCAGTCGGAGTCCCTACTCCCTAAGCCATGGATGTTTGGAATGTGAGAGGGGAAATTTTAGCATAATATATATATATATTATATATATATATATGTGGTGTATACATATGCCAGTCACCGAGAGAACTAAAATCAAGAGTAATGTATAAATTGTAGTGGTAACTGGTTTTAAAATTTTTCTCCCTAGAGAGCTCAATCATAATGAGAGTATAATATAGTCATCCACATACAAGCCAATGAGTGTGTGTGTGGAGATTATATATATATATATATATATATATATATATATATACACACACACACACACACACACACTATTGTTCCCTCTTTAATATCACACCAAGTAATACATTGCATCATAGTGGCTTTATTACCTTACTTAAGGTGAAATGATTTAAAGAAAACATAAAAACAATTTAAAAACAAAAGTCTGTTTAAATGTAGAAACCTAATATTAAACGTTGCATATTTATCATGGAAATGCATAAAAATACACTTCAGGCAACATAGTCTGCAAACCTTCCTGGCACTGCACCAATTTCTGGTTGACTCACTCATGCAAGCAATGATGCAGGAACACATGACTGCACTCACAAAAAAATAAAATAAATAAACAGATATTTTTTGTGTTCAGCAAGTGTGTAAAACACTGCTAAATTAGAAAAATATCTGAAGTATGAAAATTTATAACTATGCTGGAGTGTGTGTATAAATCTATTGAGAAAAATTTGTGAATGAAAAGTATCGCATTTTTTTTTTTAATCATTTCAGCCCATGCAAGGCAATAAAACCACTAAGATGCAATAAATTACAAAGTATGAAAGAATATGAGAAAAATTTCAGTTGTAATTATTTTATTTTAGTGAATGAATATTTTCAGTTATCTATTTCGGATGTGCGCTGTGGTGCGGTGGATATCGTCTCGAAACGAGAAATCGGGGAGCTGAGTTCAAATTCTAGTTGAATTCATTGCATTCACTTATGCACAAATACCCTTGGGAAAGGTATTAATCCGTCTCTTCCCTCCAGTTATGGGTTAAATAACAGGACAGATTGGGTTCTATAGCCTTGGCTGGCAACCAGTCTACCACAGAAAGCAATGGCAACCTACTGTGGGATAATCTTCTGCCCAGTCAGTCATGTCTCTTTTGAGACATGATCGCCCAAGCATGTTTCACATATGGCACTTAACTGACTGATTTCCATTTATTCTATACTTTTTATACTGTTTGTTTACCTTGTTCGTGAATGTGTTCTTTGTCGAACATTTGTGCTTGATTATTTGGGTTCTTTCCATATTTTTTATTTTTACGTGGGTTGTCATCCTGTTTCTTGGATTTCGATTTTGTTTCGTTTCAATTTTAAAGTTTCATTCATTTTTGTCCTGTCAGTTTTTCTGTTTATGGAATTTTTCATTTGAGAAGTTTCGAGCGTTTTGTCATCAAGATGTTGTCAGTGAATTCTATGTTGGATTTAATTTGTCGTTAGTTTTGTAAGTTTACTATTGATTTAAAATTTTTTTTTTTATTCTTTAAGAATGTTAGTTCTTGTTTTTCATAAGTATAGCTTAATGTTGCTTGGGTAATTTTTGCATTTGATGGTGTTTGTTTTGACACTTTTCCTTACTTGTGAGTAGGGATTTTTTTTTTTTTTTTTTTATTACAAAAGGTGACAACTTTGTTGCTAGTTTATCTTGATTTTATTACTATGAATTTAAAAGAATTTTTTTTTTATTTTCTGTGTCACTTTTGGCGTATCATTGGGTAGTTTATTGGGGGTTTTGTGCTCATCCTTTATTATTATTCATCAGCAATGCTCCCCACTTACCTTGGAGCACCATATTGGGGAGATGAGGGGGGAAAAAATCTCATTCACCTCATTCCTCCAAGGCTACATGACTGAAACCCTCCCCATCTTTGAGTATGCCAAACACCTATTATATCTGGGAACATCCACCAAAGTATCGGCTTTCCTTAAAGGTTTAACGCTTGAAATGGTAAATGTGAGCAGATTTTGTTTGCTTTATAAGTCGGACTGAGGGTTTGACATGATACACCAGTTGATTAGGTCGGGCATCTCTAACCACCTATCTAGATCAGGTAAGGTCCAAAGTGGTGTTTTGGAATTCAGGAGTATATGTATAACCCAACTTCTAAAACCATCAAACACAGCAAACGGGTAGCCACCTTAGAGACTTTTACCCTCTACAGAAATGTAGTTGGCACATTCTGAAGCCCCACCAACAGAGGAGTAGGGAAAGCAAGGAGGAGGAGGAGGAGGGAAAACAAGGAGGAGGAGGAGGGAAAGCAAGGAGGAGGAGGAGGGGGGAAAGCAAGGAGGAGGAGGAGGGTGGATGGAAGAAGCAGAAGCAAAAGAGAAAAAAATTATGTAAATAAAAAATATAGGTGAGGCTGAGAATAATGACAACATGTCATTCTGTCAAAAGAGGCCAGAATCTTCAATTATGAATACTTTAAATTTTTTTTTTTTTTAACATGAAAATAAATGACATTTTTTTTTTTTTTACACTAAACAGCAATTACAAAAATTGAATTAACTTCTCAAATTCTTCAAAATTGTTTTCAAATCCAAGGAAACATTAGTTTATTAAATTTCTGCTTCATTAAAATCAACGCATGTTTACTTGAAAATTTAATTACAAATACACCTTAAACATCCAAATTCTGACAAATGCAGTACACACTGCGAAAAATGTTGCTAGAAAATATTTTTAGAAAAATTAAAATAAAAATAAACTAAAAAATTTATTCTCTACAAATATTTTCATGGCTTCTGCTCCGACAAGCTTAGCTCACTGATGCCCCGCTCCACAAGAATTTATATAAGCAACTAGACTGGCAACTAGGTCCCACACTTTTATAGTTAAACCTACCAAATTCAGCCAACACTTCTACTCCATCAGCATTTTTTTGCACTTCCTGCCTATAGAACTCCTTTCCAAATACTTGTTTCTCCGATAGCTACAATCTCCAAGAATTGAAATGCAATGTCAATTCCCATCTCTTGTCCACTTCATTACAGTCCTCTCATCCTTTCCACATCACCTCATGTATCTTGTTCTTTTCCTTTCTCACTCTACATTTGCAACTCTCTTCACACCTGTATTCCCAACTTTCTCTTGATTTGGGCTATAAATTCTAATTCCAGTTAAAAATTAGGTTCTTCAAATCACCTAACAATTAACGCCAAATAGAAGTAACTAAAATAGTTCTATGTGGATATGGAAAAAAGAAATATTCCGTGGAGTGTTTCAGCAAACATGACATGACTGATCATGTTCACATTGCATTTCCCAGAGGCACTTTTTCAAAATTTTTCATAAATCTAATTTCACCGTTAGATATTTGAACTTGTATATCATTATAATGGGGCCTCACATCAGTGATGGGTGTGGGTGAGGCCCATGTGCAAGTAAAACCATTGAGAGGAAGGCCCTCAAAATGGTACACATTCTCTCCTGATGACTCCAATCTAAACTTATTTATAAATGGAACTTTGTGTCCGTTACCTATAGACACCGAAACGGCTGAACCGATTTTCTTGAAAATTTACACAGTTGTACTGTAAGCGTCTGTGAATGTTCTTAGCTAGGTTTCATTTCGAGGCACCCCCGATAAATATTGAAAAAAATTGGGTTATAGAAGGACTGGACTGATTTTAATCAAATTTCATACACTCATAGACAAAGACATAAGAAACGATATTAAGAAGTTTCAAGGTTGCAGTTCTTACAATAGTGCAGAAAATCTATTATTTTTATATATATATATATATATATATATATATATATATATATATATATATAAATAAAAGGCAAGATGTTTGTGCATGTCTGTTTATCTGTCTCACACAAATATTCTTTAGGCTGAGTGAGTTCCAGGACCATGGATTAGAATAAAGCTTTCATTACACGCGAGCAATGTCAGGCTATACTGCTAGTTTAAATATAAATTCGAGAGGAACACATTAAAGGAAATTCAATGAAGTCATATGCCATAGAGAAGCTCAATCAAAATGACATTGGCACGAGGAGCATTACACATCCAGCTTCCGTCAGGTGAGTTTTAATTACTTTTCAGTAATTTCCTTCCGATGATTTTGAAAAACCTCATTAACTGATTTGGGCTATAAATTCTAATTCCAGCTAAAAACTGCGTTCTTCAAATCACAAACTCAGAAAAACTTCAAGACATTCCTCAGCTTTCCACCACAAATCCAAGTGGCTATCCATCTAGGTACTGACCAGGTTCAACGTTGCTTAACTTCAATGATTGCACAGGAAGTGGCAGTAAACCAATAAGCAAAGATTAGAGAGATAGATTGCCAAATGTGCTCTAGATGAGAAACTTAGCAAATTTCTACATTGGATACCCTACTATTATGACCTCAACATGGTGTAATGGTTAGAACGCTTAGCTTGCTAGAACCAGTTACAACTGAGGAAGGAGTTTGATCCTCACTGGGTGTCCTATACTTTCGTCCTTGTGCCACATCTAAGCGGCACTTAGAAAATCACCTATTCTAACCTTATTCTTAGTAAATATGAACACACATTTATTTACATATGCTGCCTTTTTCCAAGTCTACAGTAGAAGTAAATTAAGACACTACCAGACACTGCTGGACGACCTTGCTAGATGACTGCTAAACTTGTTGCTCTTAATGACAGCTGCCTAAACCAGAAGTTGCTGGAGCTTATAAAGCAGACATACTTGGATACGCTTGTAAAAGCAAACCTATTGCCAGTGACTGAAATGAGTAAGGTTGGCCATGAGCAGATATTATTGCAGGTTCCTTCTCCAAAGTGACTAATCCGATTCAAAGAACAACATATGACCAATTCTGGCACTTGCGAAATTGTTTATTAAAAACACGGATATGGTCAGTGGTAATGATCAGTGAGGCACAATAAATTAAAATCTCATAAGGTGAGAGAGTGAGAAAAGAGGGGGCAGAGAGAAAGAAAGATAAAGAGAGAGAGTAAGAAAAAAAGAGGGGCCAGAGAGAAAGAAAGGAGATAAAGAGAGAGAGTAAGAAAAAAGAGGGGGCAGAGATAAAGGAGATAAAGAGAGAGTAAGAAAAAAGAGGGGGCAGAGAGAAAGAAAGGAGATAAAGAGAGAGAGTAAGAAAAAAGAGGGGCCAGAGAGAAAGAAAGGAGATAAAGAGAGAGTAAAAAGAAAAAGGGGGAGGGGGCAGAGAGAAAGAAAGGAGATAAAGAAAGAGAGTAAGAAAAAAGAGGGGGCAGAGAGAAAGAAAGGAGATAAAGAGAGAGAGTAAGAAAAAAGAGGGGGCAGAGAGAAAGAAAGGAGAGAGAGAAAGAAAAAAGAGGGGGCAGAGATAAAGGGGATAAAGAGAGAGAGTAAGAAAAAAAGAGGGGCCAGAGAGAAAGAAAGGAGATAAAGAGAGAAAGAAAAAAGAGGGGGCAGAGAGAAAGGAGATAAAGAGAGAGAGTAAGAAAAAAGAGGGGGCAGAGAGAAAGAAAGGAGATAAATAGAGAGTAAGAAAAAAAGAGGGGCCAGAGAGAAAGAAAGGAGATAAAGAGAGAGAGTAAGAAAAAAGAGGGGGCAGAGAGAAAGAAAAGAGATAAAGAGAGAGAGTAAGAAAAAAGAGGGGGCAGAGAGAAAGAAAAGAGAATGAAAGAGAGTGAGAAAAAAAGAGGAGCTAGAGAGAAAGAAAGGAGATAAAGAGAGAGAAAGGTGGGAGAGGGAGACTCGGGAGAGAAAGAAGGAAAAGTAGTAAAAGAGATGGACAAAGATTATCGAGCCAATGAGAGACAGTGAGCATCTGGTTACAATTCAAGTGCATTGGAAGGAGACGTCAATATTGATTGCACGGGAGGATAACTTGTTGGGGCACGGACACAAAGATGGGCTGGGGGCTTCAGGGAGCAAGTGATGCAGAATATTATATCTGTCAATGGGGAGCGGGGAATGAGAAAGTGATTTATTAACACAAGCTGAAGAAGTGAAAAAAAAAAAAGAATTATAAACCCAGACAGATTTGGATAGAGATGGGCAAATATAAATCCTAACGGGTTCTGAAGCCAATTCAAGCCTAAGATATGTAAATATTGGCAGACAAAAACCTTTAAGCCGTATAGAACAACTAACTTATGTTTAAAGACAAATCTTAATATCAATAAGTATGGCACAAGGCCAAAGAAAGGAGGATTTTGCTGTACTGTTGTTCTAAATGCAGAGAAAACAAAAACAAAAAATGCAGTGTCTTTCTGCCTTTCAACAAAAAAAAAAAAAAATGAAAAGCGTTTCTTAGCCTTTCAAGAAAAAAAAAAGTGATGTTGAAATTCTGATTTTACCTAGCCTTTATTCTTCATATGCCATGTCCCTTCAGGACATGGGCGACCACGGACTTCCACTTGGCTCTATTTCTTGTCGCTCTCAATATATTTTCTCTTTATATCTTTTCCAAACTCCACTTCGCCATCCATTTGCTCAGACCTGTTAAGTACATCTCACACTGCTTTCCCCTCTTCCGCTTTCCTTCTATCCATCCTGTGAGTATTAAATTCTCCAAGCCCTTCTTCCTCATTACATGTCCCAGGAACCTCATCTGTCTCTTCCTAATATTAAATATCAGTTTTCTTAGTTTGCATCCTCTCCAAACCCTCGTCGTGAGTCACATGCTCCATCCATGGTATCCTCAGCATCCTTCTGTAAAACCACATTTCTGCTGCCTCAAGTCTCCTTTATCCTTGATGAGATCGTCCAGGATTAACTTCCATACAGAAGGAAAGATATCGCATAGCAATCCAGCACTATTTCCTTTGTTTCCAACGAGACTTTCCTGTCTCTCAATACTCTGCTTAGCTTCGGAAATGCACCTTTGGCCATGCCAATGAATCTTTGGATCCATGTCACAGTTTTCATACTCTGACAGAACACATCCCAGGTATTAGAATTTCTTAAGGGGCCAGAGAGAAAGAAAAGGAGATAAAGAGAGAGTAAATTGTTTTATTTTAGTTTCTGACTTGTAGTTGGCATATTGGGCTTTTCTTTTTGCTGTTGACCATAAATGAAGTTTCCTAAATGTTGAGAAAAATACACAAAAACCTAACTTATAAAAAGTAACATGCGATTCAGGCCAGGAAATGCATGAAGATCTGAATCAAACGGTTTGGCCAGAACAATGACTTAGCCACCAAGTGCAGATCTGCCCAAAATGTTAACATAGTCAACATACATGGTGTTGATGAAACAGTGAAATGCTTAAATGCAATCTTCAGGCCATGTGTGCTGTATTTAATCTCCATTATTTATATATACCAGTCTATGGTGGATCACGGAAAATAAGCTAATCTAAACTTATTTCTAAATGGAACTGTGTGTGTGTCTCCGTTACCTATAGACTCTGAAACGGCTGAACCGATTTTCTTGAAAATTTACACAGTTGTACTATAAGAGTCTGCAAGTGTTCTTAGCTAGGTTTTGTGTCGAGGTTCCCCTGATAAATATCGAAAAAAAAAATTGGGTTATAGAAGGAATGGTCTAATTTTAATTAAATTTGATACACTCATAGACGAAGACATAAGCAACAATATTCAGAAGTTTCAAGGTTGCAGTTCTTACAATAGTGCAGAAAATCGATCATATATATATATATATATATATATATATATATATAAATAAAAGGCAAGATGTTTGTGTGTGTGTGTGTCTGTTTATCTGTCTGCATGTCCTTTATACAAATCCAATTTTTATCTGATTCTCACCAAACTTCACACAAATATTCTTTAGGCTGAGTCTGAGCTCCAGGACCATGGATTAATTTTAAAGCTTTCATTACACCCAAGCATCACCGGGCTATACTGCTAGTATATCATAACAATTATTAGATGGCTGATAATGTCCAGATAGAGTTTAAACACGAAAAACCGTCACCATCTATTTTTATCCTGAGCATTTTAACTGATAAATATCTTCTATGCACCATGTCCTTTCAGATCATAGGTGATCATGGCCTTCCACATCTTCCTATCCCTAGTGGAATATACGTTTTCTCCTGTTACCCCAACCAAACCCCACCGCCATCCACCATGCTCAAGCCTATCAAGTATGGTACATGCCAATTTATCTTGTCTCACTTTCCTTCTATATGAGCTGCGAGTGTCAGATTTTCCAAGCCCTCCTTCCTCACTACATGTCCCAGGGACTTCAGCTGTATTTTTCTGATGTTAAGTAATAGTTTCTATCCTCTCCAAAATCTCATGTCTCACATGTTCGGTCCATGATACTCTCAGCATCTTTCTGTAGAATCGCATTTCGGTTGCTTCAAGTCTCTCCATCTTTGATGAGATTGAAGAGCATTCACTGGCCGATTGAAGAACAGACATCAAATAACAATCCAATACTTTGTTTCTAGGGAAATTTTCCTGTTTCTTAATACTCTACTCGGCTTCTGGAATGCATCCTTGGCCATGCCAATTTGCCTTCGAATCTCTGTGTCACACTGTCTTTTAGAGTAATTTCTTTTTTTTTTTTTTTAAATCATATCACCCCAAGCAAGGCGGTAAGGCCACTGGTGCGCAGGGGGCTACGTAAAAGTGAATAGATTGGAAAAGAGAAAGCCGGAAACCACATCCTAAACAGGGAACAAGGGATGAGCCTCTACACCTGTTCAATAGACGTGGGTGGAGTGTGAACCTTCCCACATATTTAAATTTCTGTGCCTGCTTGATTTTAGTGTCTCCCACCTGTACTTGCCATTTTGGGCTCTTCCTTTTACTGATGACAATGAAATTCAGTTTTCTTGGAGTTGAATTTATAGTTCTTAAATAACATACCTTTTATAAATCGTAGTTTAGAACATGTACCAACTACTACAAAAGTGTACATTTTGTTTCAACATTGAAAGAACAATGTCTCATCAGGTAGTTAGTAGTGATGGTCAACATAACTATCTGATGAGACATTGTTCTAAAGTATAATTTATCTAAACTTATTTATAAATTAACTGTGTGTGTGTATGTATGTGTGTCCATTACCTATAGACTCCAAAATGGCTGAACCGATTTTCTTGAAAATTTACAGTTGTACTATAAGCATCTGTGAGTGTTCTTAGCTAGGTTTTGTGTCGAGGTACCCCCGATAAATATCAAAAATTGATAATAAAAAAAAATTGGGTTATAGAAGGAGTGGTCCGATGTTAATCAAATTTGATTAACTCATAGACAAAGACATAAATGATATTCAGAAGTTTCAAGGTTGCAGTTATTACAATAGTGCAGAAAATCGATTATATATATATATATATATATATATATATATATATAAAAAAGGCAAGATGTTTGTGTGTTTATCTGCCTGTATGTCTGTATTTTTTTCAGCCCTTTTATTTTAGTTTTTTGCTTTGGGTTTGGCTCTAAGTAGGTATAATTGTAGTTCTTAGTCTCAGCCATGATACCATTTACTCAGAGGACTTATTTAGCCTTCAAAATTCAGTTTACGACAAAAAAAACCTTCAAAAACGAGGTGTGGGCGACAAAGCAAACCTCGCTGCCGTGCTTGAAAAGGACCTCCAACCCGTAGTGGCCTGGGTTAGGAAATGGCTAGTAAATTTCCATGCTTCTAAAACGAAGAATAGACAATTGCATCTACCTCCCATTTGCATGGGACAGGCTAGCCTCCCAGAGAGTAAAATACTACGCCTCCTTGGCCTTACACTTTCGGTGGACCTCAAATGGAATGACTATATCGAATGCATTGCCAAATCTGCCGCTATGAAAGTCGGCTCTCTGCAGGGCCCGGAACTTTTTCCCACCTGAATCTATTCTGCACATATACAAATCTACCATTCGCCCGTGTATTGAATATTGCTGCCATATCTGGTCGGGTGCCCCTGCTGCTCTCCTTGGGCTTCTTGACAAAATACAAAGGAGGATCTCTAACGTGGTTGATACTAACTTGGCAGACCAGCTGCAACCACTCTCTCACCGGCGTGATGTGGCTTCCCTGTGTCTCTTTTACAAGTACTTTCATGGCTTCTGCTCCGATGAACTTAGAGCACTGGTGCCACCTAAGCAGGAATTTACACGAGATACTAGATTAGCAACTAGGTCCCACCCTTTTACAGTTAAACAGATAAGATGTAGCTGTAAGTTCTACTCCAACAGCTTCTTTTCTCGCACTTCCCACCTGTGGAACTCCTTCCACAAGTCTGCTTTCCCAACAGCTACAATCTCCAGGTGTTTAAATGTAGGGTCAATAGACACCTCCTATCACTAACTCCCAATTATTCTCAGAATACTCATCTACCCAACCCTCATTCTCAGTATCCTTACCCGCCAATCACCCACCCTCTGACATTTCCTATATTTAATCATCCTTTCTCCACTATGTAGCCCCCTGCACAGTAGTGGCAGTGACATGCCTTGCTCGGGGTGAAACGGTTAAAAAAATAAATAAATAAATAAAAAATAAAAATAAAAATAAAATAAAATTTGATATTGATACCAGGAAATCAAAATTTAACTTACATCCATTCATTTTTCTTTCAGTCTATGGTTTCGCTTTAACTGGAAACAACTATTGCTTTTTAGTCTTTCGTGCCAACGTCCAAAGAGTCTGAGCTCCAGGACCATGGATTAGTTTTAAAGCTTTCGTTACAGCCAAGCAACACCGGGCTATACTGCTAGTAATAAATATTCATTGCTCTATTTCTATATTTAGCACTGTTTTAAGTTAAGGTTTTGAACATTGTAAATATTTTCTTTGTTCCATATTCATTTGGAGATATACATATCTCTTTACATTTTTCTCTTTTCCCTTCCTACTTTCGTGTAACACGTTTAATTTTTGATTTCTTAAGTCATAACCTAGAAGTCATTTTCAGTGATCAAGTCTTGAATCCTTCCACCATCTTTCTCCCCCTTCTTCCCTGCTCTTCACATCAATGTCTAGATGACAACGTTCTATCAAAATCTACTCTCTCTTTTAACCCCCTCCCCATTATTCTTTCTAATTTTTTTTTCTCCTTTCATGTAAACTTTCGGGTATGCTTTTCTTTGAGTGAACATCCAGTAAATCAATTTTGTACTGTTAAAGAACTTTCCTTGCTGAAATGGCCATACAGCAGGCGTAATTTTCAGAGTTTTATTTTAAAACACATATTTGGCTCTGTAAATAGATAACACTATTTACATCAAAGCCCTCTATCAGGATCATTTTTAATATTAAAAAATGAAAAATTGTCTTGCCCAATATAGTGAACCAACTTTCTTAGCAGCTGACCTAGCAATGGATTCAATAGTCTTTCCACTTCAGGTCAGTTGACAACATGAGCTCTGAAGATGGCACAATGAGTCACTTTCATGGAGGTTAGCATCTAATGGAAGCCAGTGACAGGTATCTTAGATGATTAAGTTTAGTCTTGGAGGTATTAAAATTAACAAGCCATCTTTTGCCCCAGTTAACAATGGTCATAATCTTGTGTTATTAGTTAGCAAGGGGATGAGTTTTTTGTACATACAATGTCAATCATTATCTTGTGCTTTATTGTCTTTTGTTATCTCTCATATTAATAAACATTCTCTATGTTACGTTTCATCTTTCACTTATAGAACTCTTCCAGCTTCTTGCTTTCCACTTAACTTTGATCTTAAAAAAAAAATTTAAAATGCAACCTCAGTTGTTATCGTTTGTCTTCTTAATTCCTGTTCTTTTATTGTTCTCACTCCTTAATTATGTTTTCTGTCCTATGCTAACAGTTTCTTCTCTTGCTTGTGAAACTCTTCCGGCTTCCTGCTTTCCACTCAACTTCGATTTTCAAAAATTTAAATGCATTGTCAATCGTTATCTTCTATTTCCTTAATTCTTGTTCTTTTATTGTTCTCTCTCCTTAATTATGTTTTCTTCTTCTCATATTATTATAAGTCCTATGCTAACAGTTTCTTCTCTCGCTTGTGGAACTCTCTTCCGGCTTCTTGCTTTCCACTCAACTTTGATCTTCAAAAATTTAATGTCAATCATTATCTTCTGTCAAATTAATTCCTGTTCTTCTATTCTTTTTCATATTATTTCACTCAGAAAGCCTTTCAAAAAAAAAACAAAAAAAAAAACATCTCAACAGCAACACTCAACCAGGAAATCTATCGTTACAGATTTCCCATGAATCCTTCTAAGAAATTCAAATCAAAAAATTGTGACAAGATGACCATCCCGATAATCATCCTGTGAAACTCGGACAGAGGAAATTAATCTCAGACAGCAATTTCTTGGAGCACAAAAAGCCTAAATAGGTAATTATTTTCATTAATACAAGCAGAACAGATTTTTGCCTAGCCAGATGTAAATAATCTTGAATGTGTCCTCCATTTACAGAAAAATAGACATACCACATTTGATGAGTTTTCACTCCCACCTACTCCCCCAATCACATGAATTTAAACATGCTACTTGATTGGCATCTAGGTCCCACCCTTTTACTGTTAAATGTAACTACCACTTCTACTTCAACAGTTTCTTTTCTCACACTTCCCGCCTGTGGAACTCCGTTTCATTTACTTGCTTCCCTGATAGCCATGATCTCCAAATATTTAAATACAATGTCAATTGCCTTCTTTAATCCCATTCATCTTTTATCACTTCGTCAATACCCACTGTATCCAATCTTTTTTCTTACTGCCATTCCCTGCACACTAGCGGTGGTCCTGCCTTGCTTGAAGGGAAATGATTAATAAAAAAAAGCGAAAATTCAAATTAAAAAGTAAGATGCATATCTAAATTTAATCACAAAAAAATACAACAAAAATGAACTAAAATAAATACAGACGTGGCTGAAAATTTGCAACCACCTAACGTCTTTAACATAAAACCAAAATCTCACCAACATAGAAATATAAGCCAGTGCTCACTAATCCCATCTATGTGCCATGTCACTTCAGGACATGGGCAGTCGTAGCTCTCCATAATTCCCTGCTCTTTGTAGTTCTTAATTTCTCTTTTGTTACTTCTAAACCTGGCTCAAACTAACTAGGTTACATATGTTTTCCTATGTCTTCAATCTGTCTTGTGGGTATCAAATTTTCCAAGCCCTCTTCATTACATGCCTGAGAAATTCATCTTTTTCTCATAGTAAGTTTCCATTTTTATTGAAACCTCATTGTTACTCACATGTTCAGCTATAGTATTCTAAGCATCCTTCTGTAGAACTATATATTTATTACCTCAAATCTTTTCATCGTTAAGTAGATTGTCCAGCATTTACTGCCACATGTCACATTTACTGCCACATGTCAGCCTCTTCGTTTTACTCACAATCACACATTCCATCTTAATGTTTAACCTTTTCTTGATTTCCTTTCGAAGTCTTCTATCAATACTGTGTCATTTGCTAATCTTATGACAAGACTGGCCATCAATAATGAATCTATCTTCTCACAGAATTGCCTCACTGTATAGTGTAGGATTTAGTTAGATAAACGGACTAGTACTCTACTCTATGACCATCTAACCACCTAAATCCTACAAGATAGTAAATCGATATCTGAGAAATTTTTCCTTCAGTCTAAATAAAATAGCCTTGTATTTTAGATTTTGCTCAGATCTTTACCGTCAAACAACCCCCTTTAGTGTTTCATGGTCTGTAACTAATATGATGCTGGAGTAACACATGAGGAACATACAATTTTCTAATGTCCATGCAATGGTGGCTGTGTCACCATCTATTAGCACATTGAATCCATAGCAAAATCTACTGCTAAGAAGGTTGGGTCACTATGTCGATCCAGGATGTTTTTTCCACCTGAATCCATCCTGCATATATACAAGTCAACCATCCGTCCATTCATGGAGTACTGCTGCCATTTATGGTCAGGTGCCCCTGCCGTTCTCCTCAGTGTTCTTGACAAGCTCCAAAGGAAAGTCTGTAATGTGATAGGTACTGATCTGGCGACTCGACTGCAGCCATTTTCCCATCGTCGAAATGTGGCCTCCCTCTGTCTCTTCTATAAATATTTTCATGGCTTCTGCTCGGATGAGCTTAAGTCACTGATGCCTCCTCAACAGGTGTTTACCTGTGCAACCAGACTGGCAACTGGGTCCCACCCATTCACAGTCAGGTTAGCCAAATGCAGACGACAATTCTACTCCTGCAGCTTCTTCTCTCGCACTTCCCGCCTGTGGAACTCACTCCCGTATTCTTGCTTTCCTGATGGCTACAACCTCCAGAAATTTAAATGCAAAGTCAATACCCATCTACTAACCACTGGACTCTAGCTCTCTCCCCTCCCCTGTATAACCTTCCCTTTCTCTCCTCCTATGTATCTGTCATCGCACCTGCTTTCTCAGCTTTCTATTGTTCCTTTCTAACTAGCTTGTACTCCTCACTCTTTTCTAATTAATCTTTTTACATTTATGTAGCCCCCTGCACATCAGTGGTGTTTCCGCCTTGCTCGGGGTGAAATGATTAAAAAAAAAATCTCCGCTCAACATTGGTGCAAAATCAGCTGACAGCAAATCTTAGGTGCCAGCCTTCTGGACGACAGACCAGGCCTTGATTATGCATAGACAATGCTTTTGCAGGAGTACGAAACGCATTCCTTCTTTACTCTAATCAGGAGCAACAAGAAGTCATGCCCTTGTCTTATATTATTTTCTATTTTTGTATATTTATTGAACTCATTTTCTGTTAAGTGCCATACATGATACACACTTGGGCGATCATGTCTCTTTCGAGACATGACTGACTGGGCAGCAAAAGATTATCCCGAAGTAGGTTGCCATTACTTTCTGCAGTAGACTGGTTGCCAGCCAAGGCTATAGAACCCAATCTGTCCTGTTATTTGACTCATAGCTGGAGGGAGAAGAGATGTATTATGTTATTACATAGTAATTAGTGGGGGATCAGTTTATTACTTCATAATAATATAAAACTGAATCCCCACTTTGTGTCCACTAGAAAATTTAATCAGGGTTTTGAGCTATTATATTCAGTTAAGTGCCATACGTAATACATGCTTTGGGCAATCAAGTCTTTTTTGAGACATGACTGACTAGGCAGAAGATTATCCTGCAGTAGGTTACCATTACTTTTTGTGGTAGACTGGTTGGACCCAATCTGTCCTGTTATTTAACCCATAACTGGAGGGAAGAGATGGATTAATACCATTACATGGTTCCAAATAAATTTAAATTTCAGAGTGATTAAAAAAATGTAAAATGCTATGTCAACCATTATCTTCAGTTGTATTATTGTTCTGAATCTATCCTGCATTTATAAAAATCCACCATCCGCCCGTGTATTGAGTACTGCTGCCACATCTGGTCGGGTGCCCCTTCTATTCTCCTCGGGGTTCTTGACAAAATATAGCGAAGAATCTGTAATGTGATTGATACTGACTTGGCTGACTGCCTGCAGTCACTCTCTCACCGGCGTGACATGGCTTCCCTGTGCCTCTTCTATAAATACTTTCATGGCTTCTTCTTTGACGAACTTAAATCAGTGGTGTCCCCTAGATGTGAATTTGCACAAGATACTAGATTGGCAACTAGGTCCCACCCTTTTACAGTGAAACCGATGAAATGTAACCGCAATTTCTACTCCAACAGCTTTCCTCACACTTCCCGCCTGTGGAATTCCCTACTGCATGCTTGCTTCCCCGACGGCTACAACCTCCAGGAGTTTAAATGTAAGGTCAATAGACACCTCCTAACACACTAACTCACACCCACTCTCTCCAACTCTCTCCCTATATACATCCTAACTCGTCTATCACCCTCCTCCTGACATTTCCTATACCCAATCACTCTATATAACCCTCTGCGCTATAGTGGCAGTGGAATGCCTTGCTTGGGGTGACACGATTAAAAAAAAAAAAAAAAAAAAAAAAAAAAAAAAAAAGTATATTTTCTTATATTCTCTAACATACAGCGTTTTAGTGACTTTATTGCCTTGCTAGAAGTAAAATGATTAAAAAAAATTTAAGTTTAAAGTCAAGCATGACACAGTATTGTTTAAAATTACAGTCTGTTTATAGAAATTCAAAACTAAACAATGCAATAACAGAGAATGGTTACTTTTTCCACGACTGTAAACAAAAAACATTTAGCCTGTATCTAATATGTCGTTGAGAACACATCGGCTAATTTTATCCCAATACTCTCTCCTGATCATGAGTCCTTTTAACCTATTAGAGTCATAGATAAGAGGACATAGCTGAAAGAGGAATCATCAAAAAAAAATAAACGAAAAACAGAAAACCTACGTACGTTGGATTGAAAGAAAGAAAAATGTTCAAATAAATCCACAAATTGTTGATAAAAGGGCCGACAGATATCCTTCAGGATTTGTTCTCACTAATCCAATTGAAGCGGATCAAAAGAATTTACAGATTAAGAAAGTGTGGGCGGATTAGAAGTAGAAGGATCTTGCCCTAACCCTGTAGGGGTGGTTGGTGCGTAGCAGATACAGGTGAGGATAGCGAATCCTCTCATTAATAAAAGGAAAGGGGGAGACTGAAGAGTTGTTTTTTTTTCTTATCAAGCTAATAATTGATTTGTAAAGATATTTCAGTCTTAATTAGGATTAGATGCTATGTGCCCTAGTTTTACTAAGAATATTACAGGCATTTTTCAAACCTTGAGCAATTCAATCTTCAAGTGAGGAACAGAAGAAAAAAAAAAAAAAAAAAAAAAAAAATTAAAAAAAATAAATCTCCAATCAATTTAAGTGCACTCAGTTGAACTTCTTCATTCTTGGTTGGGTTAAAAACTACAATAACTGAAAACAAAAAAAAAAAAGAAATCCTATGTAGTTGCTATGGGTGATATATATATATATATATATATATATATATATATATATTATTATTATTATTAACTATTACTTTAGAACATGTGCAAACTACTACAAAATTGTACATTTTGTTTCAACCTAAAAAGTCATCGGGAAGTTAATAATGAAGGTAAATGTTTTATTGAAAAAAATTTTTCTTCCCACTTTTTTTTTCATATTTTATTAAAAAAAATAAAAAATATATCAAAAAATAAATGTTTTTTTTTTTTTAATAAAAAGGTTTATCACCATCATTAACTACCTGAGGATACATTGTTCTTAAAATGTCAAAACAAAAAGTACAATTTTGTAGTAGCTTGTACATTTTTCGGAATTTTCATAATATGGTTTATTTTCATATCCTAATGTAAAAGAAAATTTATTTACAAAATCCATTACAAGATGGATTAACTTAATACTTTTAATACGCTTAAAAATAATTTTTTAACAGAAATAGAAATGTGTCCGGGGGGGGGGGGGGGGCGTCATAATTAAATTAGACCAGTACACAGTTATATTAAGTGTTCAATGCAATTACATTGTAGAACTTTTGAATACTTTTCATGTGGAAAGGAGTTATTTCTGCAACCTAGTTTTTAACGCAGGATGTGGTGCAGTGAACATTGGTTTCAAACGAGAAACCAGGGAACCAAGCTTAAATTCCAGTTGAATTCCTTGCATTCACTTATGCGCAAATACCCTTGGGAAAGGTATTAATTCATCTCTTCCCTTTAGTTATGGGTTAAATAATGGGTTAAAATATGGGTTCTTTAACCTTGATTGACAACCAGTCTACTGCAGAAAGCAATGGCAACCTACTGCGAGAATCTTCTGCCCAGTCAGTCATGTCTCTTTCGAGACATGATTGCCCAAAGCATGTATCACATATGGCACTTAACTGAGTCAGTTTATAACCTTTCAGTATCTTCAATTTTGAAAATTTCTTGGTTGCTTGAAAATACGTCATGCATTCATAAAAAAAATCCCCGTTCATGCGATTGAAAGATGGTAAAATCAGTTATTGTCAATTGGTTGAAACCTAGATTGCAGAAATAAGTCATTTCTAAATATATATATATATATATATATATATATATATATATCTGAGTGAATAAGGAACAAAGAAAAATTTACATCCAAAACATTAATTTAAAACAGTGCTCAATATATAATATAGAGCTGTGAATATTTATTATAAATTATAGTTTAGAACATGTACAAGCTTTTTTATTTTATCCACTACAAAGTGTACATTTTGACCACCTGATGAGATATTGTAATTTCAATGTTGAAAAAAATGTACACTTTGTAGTGGATAAAAAAAAAAAAAAAATTTGTACATGTTCTAAATTTATAATAAAAAAATTTTTTTTTTAAATTAAAAATTTGAAAAAATTATATATATATATATATATATATATATATATATATATGTGTGTGTGTGTGTGTGTGTGTGCGCACATATTAAAAAAATTACAGAAGGAAAACATATTTAAATGAATGTGAACAAGACTGTCCATAGATTGCCATAAAAATAAACAAACAAGATCACTGGAAAGTTTTAACGTTATTTTTATTATTTGAACCTGCGTCTTTTCATTAAAGCCAGTTCTCAATTGTCAATTAAATGATAAATATCACAGTTTTCAGTCTCGCATTCTGACCCTACATTGTAATTACTGCAGAAGGGTTCTAAATATATCTAAAATGGTTAACTAGCGACTGGTATTTCTGTCCCAGGAACAAAAATAACCACACTATGTCTGAACAAACATAAAACATAAAATAAATCCCAGTCGTTATTTTAAGCCTTTAAAACTCATTGCCCTGAAACAAGAAAATTACTAGTCTCGGCTAAATCAAGGACATTAGCATCTGTTGTGCACTGATAAGGCTGCATGATGAACTTTTCCTCGTTAATAGTAAACAGCCTCCGTATTAATTTTTATGCAAACAATTTCAACAAAGAAGTCGGTGCAAAGCTTGCAATATTAACGGAATTTGGATGACAGCTGTGCAGTAATAAAACTGATCAATACGATTTTTTTCGGCTAAGAAACAAAGCACATTTTTTTTAGCTAATTTGATGGCGCTGATTTCCAAAATTGCCTTAGATTTTCATGGTTAGCTACTATTTTTCTGCTATACTAACATTGCTCATCTTTGAAAAAAAAAATATATAAAAAATTAAAAAAATAAAAATTTAAAGAAAAATCAATTTTCGATCTTGGCTGATTGCAACATTTAGTTAATATAGGTCGTAGAAAACTATCAATTTTCAGGTAAACCAAACAATTTATATCAGCTACCTGAAATAAATTGTGCATGCGTGCCTACATGCATAAATACACACACATTACCAGCCATAATTATTAGGCCACCCCAGTTTCTTAAAAGAAATTATGTATTTCATACTATTTTTAGCAGATAATTCTAAATGAAAATAGAATGGTTCTTTAGTTATTATTACTTTGCTTCCTTGCCTTGTAAAATTTTCCAAAATTGAACTCGTCCAAATCACTTCATTCTTTCATTGATGAAACTGCAATATAGGTAATTATTAAATATTTATAAATTCATTTGATGCACATGTTATTGTGCAGTATTAACAAAAGAACCATTCTATTTTCATTTACAATTATTCACTTGACAGTAAATACTAAAAAAAATAGTATGAAATACATCATTTTTTTTAAAACACTGGAGATAGCCTAATAATTAATGGCCGGTAGTGTGTGTGTGTGTGTGTATATATATATATATATATATATATATATATATATAAAAAATAAAATTTGAAGTTCAAAACTATTGTATGATCATTTCTACATGAAATCCCCAAGAGATTTCACATTACATCGGCAACTTTCAATACTCAAAATTAAATTTATAAAATTTATAATTGGCTCTGTAATTTAAATATTAATTATATTGAGCCCTCCACATGGATCATTTTTTAATATGAAAATATTAATTAGAATTGGGTCTTTGAAATTTACCTTCCTGTCTTTCCTTTTGGATTAAAGTTTAAAAAAAAAAAAAAAAAAAAAATTATATATATATAATTATTTATATAACACACACACACACACACACACACACACACACACTGGCCTTTATTTTAATAGGGAGGATTGTACACAGAATTTAATTGTCAATGCAATAATTTTTTTTTTCATAATCATATCGCCCCAAGCAAGGTATTTTACTGCCACTGTTTTGCAAGGGGTTACATAGGAGGAAAGTGACAGGTTATAGGGGGTGTCAGGAAATGGCTAAGAGAAGGATGAGAATACTGATGAGAGTGGAGTGGACGGAGAAAGGAGCATGAAAGAGAGGATGCAGATTAGTGAGATAGGAGATGACTATTGACTTTACATTTAAATTCTTGGAGATTGTAGCTTTCGAGGAAGCAAGTAAATGGAAGGGAATTTCACAGGTGGGGAGTGCGAAAAAAGAAGCTACCGGAGTAGAATTTGTGTTTACATTTTATTGGTTTCACAGTAAAAGAGTACGACCTAGTTGCTAATCTTGTGGCTCGAGTAAATTTATATATAGGAGGCACCAGTGAGCTAAATTCATCGAAGCAGAAGCCGTAAAAGTATTTGTAGAAGAAACACAGCCAAGTAACATTGCACCGGTGAGAAAACGACTGTATCTGAGCTGCCAAGTCATGATCGATTGCATTACAGATTCTCCGTTGGATTTTGTCAAGGATCCCTAGGTGGATAGCAGGAGCACCCGACTAGACATGACAGCAGTATTCAATGCATGGGTGGATGGTAGATTTATACATGTGCAGGATTCTTTCAGACAGGAAAAAAACTTCCTGGCCCTACACAGGACTAACTTTCTTAGCAGCGGATTTAACTATGAATTCTATATAGTCATTCCACTTGAGGTCTGTTGTGAGAGTCAACCCAAGGAGGCACAGCGTTTTGCTTTGAGGGAGACTAGCCTGAAATTGTATTCGTATTCTTAAAATGAAAGTTGTCATTTATTGTCCACCTACTTTTGAACCAGTAGTTGGGGGGTTAGTAATAATGGCTTCACACTAAATAAGCTGCACAAATTGTCAAATAGAATAACAATTTTATATCTGTGTGAAAATTTTTTTTTTTTAAATATATGGTTTCATACGACTGAAATGCATAACCTTTCAAAATTTCCTAAGGGTGCTGTGATATTTTTACCTGCACCCTAAGTGTGTTGCTGCTTAAAAAGATTGAGAAACTATTCCTGCCTTTGCCTCCCAAGAGGCATAACCTACAAGGTAGCAGGTCATCTGAATTTAGAAATTCCTTCTCGACTGGTTAATAACCAAGGCTAAAGGGTCCCAGTCAATCCTGCTATTTATCCATAGCTGGGGGGGAGAGATGCATTCATACCTTTCCCAAGGGTATTAGCACATTAGTGAATGCAATGAACTCAACTGAAATTCAAATTCAGCTCTCCAATTTAGGCTTCTAGCCATTACTCCTCCATACCTTGTGCCAGACTAAGTAAAAAAAAAAAAAAAAAAATGTTTGCTACAGAGCAACAATCATTATGTTAGCCTTCTCATTTTGAAACACTGGTTCCAATACAGTACCTTTGCTAAATCATGAAAATATATGAACCAACTACAAGCAAATCCTTATTCATAGTTTTATGAAGTTTGAATCAATTGGCAACTAGCTGGTGTTTTTCCAACCATTTCAATAAACAATCTAATAAATAAATAGTGTAAATAAATAAATTGTGTTTGCTATTTATTTTCAGTTTTCAAGAACAAAAAAAAAATGTATAAATTCAATTTTGTGATATGTTTAGGCTTCATTACAATTCTGATCAACTTAATCTGAACATCACCTAAATGAAACTGTTTTTTTTTTATTGTCTTAAAGGACCCCTTTTGTCTCCCCATCAACATGGGTGATGCTAATTTATAGGGAACAACTAGGTTTCTCTATTTAGGATAGCTTTTTTTTTTCTGCTGATATGAAGTGGAAAAATAATATTGAATCAATTGCTATATCTGCTGTTATGAAAGTGGGTCCACCATGGCATTTTGAAAGGATAAACACTGCCAAAGAGTGAAGAAACTTAAAATAAATAATAGAGATGTCAAGGAAAAAATGTTCTTTTGACACTCAATTTTTTGTGGGTTAAAGATTGTCAGAATGTCATCTTAGTGGGACAATTAATAAACTTATTCTGACTTCTTGCTTTCCAGTTAAATTTGACCTTCAAAAATTTCAATGTCAATCGTTATCTTCTCTCAACCAAATTCTTGCTCTTTTATTGTTCTTTCCTTCATGATTTTTCTTTTAAATCCTTAATATTTACCATTTATAAAGTTCGAATCAATTGGCAATTAGCTGATGTTTTTCTCACCATTCCAATAAACAATCTAATAAAGTGTTTATTTTTTTTTTTTTTTGTTGTTAATTCTCAAGTTTGAGTTTTGTTTAATGGCATATCAACACCTCTGTGGGTTATTTAATGCCAAAAAGGTGGGGGTTTTAAGGTATGTTTTTAATGTTCGGTTATAGGGAGAAGGTTGATCGAGTTAGATTTTAATGAAAATTTTTGTTCTTATTCTTTTTTATTTTAGAAAAATTGAAAATATATATATATATATATATATAAGATATATTTCTATAAAAGTGTATTTTTATACTTTCATAGTGTTTTGACCCCAGTTTGGGAGTTAACTATTTGCCCATGGCTGGGACCCTAACAGGTGCTACCACTCAGGTCAAGGTGGACCTGGGAACAACAGCAATTAAGAGATAGTTCCATGCTCCTCACAACCTCTCAATCAGAGGCCTTGCTGCCGGATGCAGTTTACCATCATGTCCAGGACCCTGTTAATTCTCAAGAACCAAGAGACTGCATAAATTCACTTTCACATGCTTAGGTTTTGTTACAATTTTCATCATTTTTTAAAACGATAAACATTACCAGGAAACAAAAATAGTTAAAATAGTAGTGTCAAAAAAAATAAATAAATAAATAAATAGAATAAAAATAAAAAAGTCTTTGATGCTTTTTTTTTTTTTTTTAAAGTACAAGGATCCAGGTTTGCTGGATAAGATTTTCTTTTATGAGATGTTTCTTTAAGACCCTTTCTCTTGGACATATCCAAACTGCCAAGCATCACACTTTTGCTTTAGAAACCATTATTTATTCAGTAAAACTTATAAATTATTTATTTCTGGGGATGACCACTTGATATTAAAATATTGACAGACTCTATAGACACCTTTTGTAATGATGACATTTTATCTGATGTGAAAATACAGCTCACAGTACAATGGAAGAAAATCATTGATTAGAGAGATGAGTCATGCACTCCGATTGGTTTAGAGATAGGAAAGATACTCCTCCATTTTTCAGGGTTGCAACTCCTAACTACTTTGAAACATCCTCTTTTTTTTCTAATTTTTCTTAAAAATCTTTATCTCTGTTTAACCCATTTATTCCAAGGTCAAAATCTGAAGCCCCATTTTTGTTTTTTTCATGCAGAAACAGTTTCTTCCTTGATACTGACACCTTTCATTTCTCTTATAGAAAACATTTTTAATTTTGACTAGCAGTAAGTACCTGGCATTGCAGAGGATGGGAGGGATAAAACTTTTTTTTTTTTTTTTTTTACATGACCCACATCTGCAGACATTAAACACAAGAGATAACACTTATATTTTTGAAAGAGTTATTCTCCATGTAAAAGTTACTGTGTTGAACTATTTAATAAAAATAAAAACTTGAAAATAAGAAATTAAAATTAAACTGAATTAAAATTAAACTTTTTCTTTGTTATGCAGAATAATAAATCTGCAAGGGGTGTGTAAGTTTTGAAACAAATCGGATGAAATATGTCAAAGTGTATGGTAATAGAAATCAGTGATGACACACAGTTGTATTTATATGGGTTTTTGATTTTTATCTTCCTCTAAATCCATCCATGTTTAGCATCTCATATTTTATTCTACAAAGCAATCATATATATATATATATATATCTGAGTGAATACAGGATGAAGAAAACATTAATTTAAAACAGTGCTCGATATATAATATATAGAGCTGTGAATATTAATTATAAATTATATTTTAGGACATGTACATAATTTTTCTATATATATATCTACAACAAAGGTACGTTTGTTTCGACATTGAAACTTCACAGTCTCATCAGGTAGTAAATTATCACTAACCCCTCCCCAGTCAACATTACATACACAAGTGACTAAGTATAAGAATAGAAATTTAAAATTAAAAATTTAATAGAAAAAACGGTTTCCAAACTGATCTAATTAATAATTAAAACTTAAAAATTTAATAGGAAGAATATATTTCCTAAATCCAAAGTTAAGATTAAATATACAAATTTACATTAATTATAAAGAATCTGCTTAAATACAAAAATATTCAGCTCCAACCCCTACCGACTCTTAAGAAATCCAAAGGATTGCCTAGTCACAAGATGATAAAACTTGGTTAAGGTTAAATCTGTCTAGAAATCAAAGAACTCTCATTAATCAACCAGTTTAACATCAATCTCTCCATAATTCCAACAGTCAGAGACTTGTCCCCTATCACTAACTCTCACCAACACCCCAAACACAACTGACCAAATATAAGAAAAGAGGATTTCCATTCCTTTACATACCACCTGATGAGACATTGAAGTTTCAATGCCAAAACAAACGTACCTTTGTTGTGGATATATATAGAAAAATTATATACATATTCTAAAATATAATTTATAATAAATATATATATAATGTGAAGAAACAACAATATGAAAGTTACAATTCCTTAATGTTTATTTTTAATTTTACAGTGCTCAATACTAAGTAGAGCTAAATATTGTAATTAATTTAACATTTTCACAATGCAGAATTTTCCTTGTTTCGGAATCATATTTTTATTATGACTCCATCTTCAAGCAACCATTTTGGGGGGGGGGTGACTAGTGTGTGCATAAAGGAGACAAGAGGAAAACTATATTTTTCTCACCTACACATTTCATCCTGCGATGGTATTTATCAAGGCAAAGAGATGAGAGATGAAATGAATTTCATGTTAAATAACATATTTATAAAGAAAACTAGCAGTATAGCCCGGCATTGCTTGGGTGTAATGATAACTAAAACTAATCCATGGTCCCGAGTTCAGACTCTTTGAATGTTGGCAAAAAAGACTAAAAAGCAATAGTTGTTTCTCGTTAAAGTGAAACTGTAGACTGAAAGAAAAATGAATGGATGCAAGTCAAATTTTGATTTCCTGGTATCAATATCAAATAAGTTTTTTCATCGTAAACTGAATTTTGAAGGTTAAATAAGTCCTCTGAGTAAATGGTATCATGGCTGAGACTAAGAACTACAATTAGAGCCAAACCCGAAGCAAAAAAAAAAAAAAAAATACAAACATAGCGGCAGATAAACAGACAAAACATCTTGCCTTATATATATATATATATATATATATATATATAAAATCAATTTTCTGCACTATTGTAAGAACTGCAACCTTGAAACTTCTGAATATCGTTTATGTTTTTGTCTATGAGTGTATTAAATTTGATTAAAATCAGGCCACTCCTATAACCTGATTTTTTTCGATTATCGATTTGATATTTATCAGGGGTACCTCGACACAAAATCTAGCTAAGAACACTTGCAGACGCTTACAGTACAACTGTGTAAATTTTCAAGAAAATCTGTTCAGCCGTTTCAGAGTCTATAGGTAACGGACACACACACACAGAAATTTCCATTTATAAATAATTTTAGATTATCTAAACTTATTTATATATGGAACTTTGTGTGTGTCCGTTACCTATACTCTGAAACAGCTGAGCCGATTTTCTTGAAAATTTATACAGTTGTACTATAAACGTCTGCGAGTGTTCTTAGCTAGGTTTTGTGTCGAGGTACCCCCGATAAATATCGATAACAGGAAATCAAAATTTGACTTAAATCCATTCATTTTTCTTTCAGTCTATGGTTTCGCTTTAACTGGAAACAACTATTGCTTTTTAGTCTTTGGTGCCAACGTCCAAAGAGTCTGAGCTCCAGGACCATGGATTAGTTTTAAAGCTTTCATTACACCCGAGCAATGCCGGGCTATACTGCTAGTGAGATATATATTACAAGTTTCAGGGAAAGAAATGAATTAAAAAGAGGATGATTTACTCGGACAAAAATTATTAGTAAGTGCATTAATCATTCACATAAATTTGAGTCAAGGTCATCCTGTTTCTACATTCTTGGCAGATCTTCTATCACAATGCCAGATAATGAGGAACAAAACTGAAAAAAAAAACAATCTAAATGAAATTAGCTAGATTATAACCTCCCCACCCCAAAAACATTTTTAAATTTATAATTTACACCATCAGTCACTTCCCCCATCCCCATAAGGTTGCCTCCCTGCACATTTTTTTTTTTTTTTTAAAATCATTTCACCCCAAGCAAGGCATTCCACTGCCACTATTGCACAGGGGGGTTACATAGGGGGAAAGTGATGAGAATGAGTGGTTAGATATAGGAAATGTCAGGAGGGTGATAGACGGGTAAGGATATTGAAGATGAGGGTTGGGTAGATGGGAAGAGTGTTTGAGAGAATGGATGCGAGTTAGTGTGTTAGGTGTCTATTAACATTACATTTAAACTCCTGGAGATTGTAGCTGTCAGGGAAGCAAGTATGTGGAAGGGAAACATTTTCATGGCAATTGTTCAGATTAGCTCTTCAATATGGCACCTAAAATTTTTTCAATTTATATCTAGTACTAGACTGGCAGACGTGCATTGTGGTGCAGTGGATATCGGCTCGAAACGAGAAATCGGGGAGCCGAGTTCAAATTCCAGTTGAATTCTTCACTTATGTGCAAATACCCTTGGGGAAGGTATTAATCCATTTCTTCCATCCAGTTATGGGTTAAATAACAGGATAGATTGGTTGCCGACCAAGACTGTAGAACCCAGACTACCACAGAAAATAATGGCAACCTAGTGCGGGATAATCTTCTGCCCAGTCAGTCATGTCTCTTTCGAGACATGATCGCCCAAGTGTGTATCACATATAGCACTTAACTGACTAGACTGGCATTGAGATCCCTTCAATTTACGTTTGCACTGGCTAGACATAGCTGTAAGTTTATGTTAATGGTTTTCCCACCCCCCCTCACAATTCTCACTTGTGCAGCTTCCTTCTGACTCCATGCCATCCAGCTAACTTTAATCTGCAAAAAATTAAATGCAATGTCAATCGCTATCTACTATCCTCCTGGTTACTTTTTCCGCTTATTATTAATGTTTCAGTTCCTAATTCTTCCACACCCTGTAACCCCTTGTGTTTTACTGGTTCATTGCCTTGCATGGACCGATACCAATTAAAGAGGTAATAAAAAAAAAAAAAAAAAAATCAAAAATCAAAATCAAAACAAGTTTTGCAGAAAGCAAAATATTACAGATCAGCTAAAGAGTCAGAAGCTAACATACAATCAGTTAAGAAAAAGGTGCTGAGGGAAAGGGGTGGGGTTCTTAACGTAGAAAAGGTCAAAAGCTAATGAAGGGAAAAAAAAAATCTAATTTTAATTAGCTAATCACACAACCACGTTGCAGTGCATAAACAACATTAAAATTTCTGTGTCATCAGCAGATCGAAATAGATTAACATGAATTTTGTTGTCGTTTAATGTGTTCGGTTTACAGGAACAAAAAGGACAATTAAAAGTGAATCAATTATTTACCATCATACACCCCCCCCTACACCCCCTACACACACACACACACACGTAATTGACAGTGAGACACATGATAAAGAATTGTAAGTATTTAGTAAAGTTTTGTTTCATATCAATCTGTAATTCTTTTTCTAAAGTAAAAAAGAAACTCTTACGTTGGGGGGGGGGGGACAGGGAAGAAAGAGAGACGCGGGGGAAGAAGGGAGACAAGGGGGAAGAAAGGGAGACGGGGGGGGAAGGGAGAAGGAAGGAAAGAAAGAGGAGGCGGGGCGGGGGGGAGGGAGACAAGGAAGAAAGAGAGGCGCGGGGTGGGAGGGAGACAAGGAAGGAAAGAAAGAGAGCGGGGCGGGGGGGAGGGAGACAAGGAAGAAAGAGAGACGCGGGGGGGAGGGAGACAAGGAAGAAAGAGAGACGTGGGAGGAGGGGGTAGAAGGAAGAAAGAGAGACGTGGGAGGAGGGGGTAGAAGGAAGAAAGAGGCGCAGGGAAAGGGGGTAGAAGGAAGAAAGAGAGGCGCAGGGAAAGGGGGTAGAAGGAAGAAAGAGAGGCGCGGGAGGAGGGGGTAGAAGGAAGAAAGAGAGGCGCGGGAGGAGGGGGTAGAAGGAAGAAAGAGAGGCGCGGGAGGAGGGGGTAGAAGGAAGAAAGAGAGGCGCGGGAGGAGGGGTAGAAGGAAGAAAGAGAGGCGCGGGAGGAGGGGGTAGAAGGAAGAAAGAGAGGCGCGGGAGGAGGGGGTAGAAGGAAGAAAGAGAGGCGCGGGAGGAGGGGGTAGAAGGAAGAAAGAGGCGCGGGAGGAGGGGGTAGAAGGAAGAAAGAGAGGCGCGGGAGGAGGGGGTAGAAGGAAGAAAGAGAGGCGCAAGGAAAGGGGGTAGAAGGAAGAAAGAGAGGCGCGGGGGGAGGGGGGTAGAAGGAAGAAAGAGAGGCGCGGGGGGAGGGGGTAGAAGGAAGAAAGAGATTTTACCCAGGTAAAGCTCAATACAAAAATATTTTTTCAACAAAATCATTGTACTCTGAGAAGTAGATTTTCTCCAGAAAATGAAAAGTCAATCCTAGATGATAAGACAATCTCAACCTAAACACGACCTACTAAAGTGCTGCATTGGTTGCAAATTAAAATAAGGATTTGTTGTAACCTTGACATTAAAGAGAGAAATTAACTCGTTTCAATGCTGCTTAAGCAAAAAGAAAACCCCTTTTTCTGGTCAACAATCTGTGATGCTGGTTATGAAAATAACAAGCACCATCTTTTAACTGGGAAATGCAGATATTCCAGACACAACGACTTGAATCAAAGGCTGCCAAAAAGTTATCGAAATTTTACAAAATCAAAATTAGGAGGCAACTTTTTATATAAAGAGAAAAAAATAAATAAATAAACTTCACTGACTGTAAAAGAAGCCCAGGATTATTAAAAATCGAACAAAGATAACCCCCCCCCCCCCTGAATTCAGCCTCGGGTTAAGAAATAAGGGAAAAATGTGGAGAAACTTTTGTCTTAAAAAAAATAAATAAATAAATAAATAAAATAAATAAAAATTTAAAAATGTTTAAAAATAATAATAAAAGCCTAAAAATAAAGAAAAATCATAAAATATCACAAGAGAAAAATTGACAGTGAAAATGTTAAAATGATTCAATGAATGAAATCAGGTAATAAATTAAATAATGCAGTTTGTAGCTTTGGAGGCACAAGATGGTTAAATATGTGATATGAAATGCTTCCGAGGAGAATAGGGTGAGACAGAGTACTGAAAGGAGAGAGAATGATTGTAGGGAGAGAGAGAGAGACGCCAGAAAAACAGAGGGGGAACAGAGAGAGGCCAGAGAGAGAGAGAGAGAGAGAGAGAGAGAGACACCAGATAAAATAAAGACAAGAAAAAACTATGAAGAAAACCAATTTTAAAACACTACTCGAGAAAGGAAAATTAAAAAAAATTTAAATCAAAGCCTTTGTATAAAAAAAAAACAAAGAACCATTCAAAAGAAAGACAAAAAAAGAATCAAATAGAAAATAAATTCCTTGCTCGACAAGGCATGCCATGATTTGTATAAATGAACAGCCAAGGAAAAGAAGGAGGAAAGAAAACAATTAAATTAAAGATATTTTTAGAAATTCCTTTTAAAATAAACTCACTGGAAACCAGTTTAATGCTAAGCTAAGTGGTTAAAGCATTGAGCTAAAAAGTTTCGAGGTCAACAGATCAAAATTGTTGCTGAATTTTTCTTGTATAACAATGACAAATAAAAATCAGAAAACAAAAACAGTGGAACATCAAATTTCCCAAAAGCAAATCACCACTAAAGAAAGAAATTGCTTCGTATCGTTCAAGTGCGGGTTATAAAGCCCAATGTCTGTGTATGCCCGTACACTGAAAATTACAACTGGCTTCACTAAATATTTTAATCTTTAATTAACAGCATGTTTCATATCTTCCTTGACAGTTTTTGCTAAATTGAAATAAACAATTTACATATTCAGATATTTTAAAAAAAAAAAAACTTAAATTTTTTTTTAAAAATAAAAGAAAAATTAAATTTAAAAAAGAAAAAAAAAGTTCATCTGGTCTTGATATCTTAAAATAAGCAATTTTTTTAATGACTTATAAACTGCTTAAATTAATTTCAACTAAAGCCATTTTGTCTTGAAAAATGGTAACTCCTTAGTATTTATATCCCAGCTTGGGAGTAAAGGTGGGTAAATCATGTTGACATTTTTATTAATATATTTTGAACATTTAACTAAAAATTGCAGCCAAAGAGCACAAACCTTCACCAAGGCAATACCAACATCATCTCAGTGATTAGACAGAGCGGATTATTCAAATCAGAAATAACTGCAATGAATTTGACCATTCTCAAGAGTGAAAATACAAAAAAATGTTAAGTCCGAAAAGGGTGACTAACTACATAAGCAAGTGATTGAGTGACTGACACTTCAAATAATAAAACTTTTTCTTTATAAATTTCTGTTTAATATTTTTGCATGCAGTTTTCAACATTTAAATTGTGATATCTTTTATAATTTTGTCAATCAAACTTTGCTTATCACTTATTTTATCAGAATTTTTTTTTTCTTTTTAAAATCAATTGCAAATAATTTTTCTTTTCTTTTAATATGGTTTTCAGCATTAAAATTTATATTAAATTAATAGCAAAGCCTGGAAAAAATGTGAGTACGAAAAGTAATATTCTTAAGATTATATCAAACCTGGAAAAGAACAGGACAAGTTATTAAACCTGGAAAAGTAAAGGACAAGTTATTCTAACGAAGTAAAAAATAAGAAATTTCTTAAAATATTGCATTCAAATTTTATTTTTAGCAGCAATATTTTAAGTAAAAAATTTCTTATTTATTACTTCACTAGAATATTCTTGTCCTTTACTTTTTCCAGGTTTAATAACTTGTCCTGTTCTTTTCCAGGTTTAATATAATCTTAAGAACATTAGTTTTCATGCACACATTTTTTCATGTAATCCATGACTTTTTCCAGGCGTTGTTATTAATTTAATATAAATTTCAAACTGAAAACCGCATTCAAAAAGAGAAAAAAATTTATATTTACATGAAATTAATAGCAATGCCTGGAAAAATCATGAATTACATAGAAAAATGTGCACATGAAAAGTAATATTCTTAAGATTATATTAAACCTGGAAAAGGACAGGACAAGTTATTAAACCTGGAAAAGGACAGGACAAGTTATTAAACCTGGAAGAAACCTGGAAAAGGACAGGACAAGTTATTAAACCTGGAAAAGGACAGGACAAGTTATTAAACCTGGAAAAGGACAGGACAAGTTATTAAACCTGGAAAAGGACAGGACAAGTTATTAAACCTGGAAAAGGACAGGACAAGTTATTAAACCTGGAAAAGGACAGGACAAGTTATTAAACCTGGAAAAGGACAGGACAAGTTATTAAACCTGGAAAAGGACAGGACAAGTTATTAAACCTGGAAAAGGACAGGACAAGTTATTAAACCTGGAAAAGGACAGGACAAGTTATTAAACCTGGAAAAGGACAGGACAAGTTATTAAACCTGGAAAAGGACAGGACAAGTTATTAAACCTGGAAAAGAACAGGACAAGTTATTCTAGTGAAGTAATAAATGAGAAATTTCTTAAAATATTGTAGCTGAAAATAAAATTTGAATTATTTTTAGCTGCAATATTTTAAGTACGAATTTTTTTTTTTTTTTTTTTTTACTTTACTAGAATATCTTGTCCTTTACTTTTCCAGGTTTAATATCTTGTCCTTTACTTTTCCAGGTTTAATATAATCTTAGAATATTACTTTTCATGTACCCATTTTTCCATGTAATTTACATTATGACTAATGGCTTCATCTTTATTATCACATTTTCACTATTTTGCCTTCTATTTTTCTTCAGCTGTTTAACATGCAGAAAATTAAATGAAACCTTTACTTAATATACAGGGTATCTTGTTCATGGGTGAAAATAACAAGGGAGCCCCCTACCCTGTCTTTCCCTGTCTATTTCCAATACCCGGGGTGTACAAAGACTAGAAAAGACCCAGGTGCAGTGAATATCAGCTCAGAATGATCATCACACCTGAAAAAAGTCAGATGATACAACAGACGCAACAATGTAATAACAAAGATGAGGATATTCATGTTAAATAATGGTAAGTCCTCATTCCAGGAAAAAGAAATAAATCAACATTTTGTAATACACTTAAAATCCTTGCTTGGAAAAGAAGGTATATCTCCCCAGCTATGGGTTAAATAGTAAGTTTAATATGAAACAATTACTACTATTTTTGAAAAATTGTTAATGCAATTTTCACTCAGAAAAATTAAAATTTTCTACTGAAGCCATGTGTACCAGCCATGCCTGGTGCAAGGCCACTCCCAACATAGCCGACAAGGCCCGCATTTAAGTTATCAGGTTGTTGAAAAAAAAAAAAAAAAAAAAAATGAAATTTTGTTTGCTGAACATTAACATAAATGTGTAAGAAGAAAAATGACGACAAACAATGAGTGAAGGGTCAGTCAGTTAAATGCCACACGCGATACACGCTTGGGCGATCATATCTCGAAAGAGACATGACTGACTGGGCAGAAGATTATCCTGCAGTAGGTTGCCATTGCTTTCTGCGGTAGACTGGTTGCCATCCAAGGCTATAGAACCCAATCTGTCCTGTTATTTAACCCATAACTGAACGGATTAGACGGATTAATACCTTTCCCCAGGGTGTTTGCGCGTAAGTGAATGCAACGTATTCAACTGGAATTCGAACCCGGTTCACCGAGTTGTCATTCCAAGCGGATATCCACTGCACCACAACGCACAAGGGTATCAAACGTTATAGAAATGTTCGTAGAAGTAGTAATTTGTTGAAAGGAGTTTATGCGTACACATGTATGTATGAGAATTTGTTTGGTAGGAATGTCTTTGAATGGAGAAGTAAAAAGAACCAGCACACAAGAAAGAAGGAGAAAAAATGATGTTACATCCTGTCCGAGTCAAGTTGTGATTGAAGCCCCCCCCACCAGTTACATTTTGACTGACTGACGCTGATCAAAGTCATTTATAGTAATCTTGATTTTTCACACTGGATCACTAAGTCCTTTTTAGTCTTGCAAATTGCTTCCATTGGTTAGAAAAATCAATTTAACATCAATCTTTTTTTCTATGTGGCAAAACAAGGATTTCACATGTCATTCATTCATTGTGAATTTTTGTAAAAGTGAAGAAGAAAATTGATTTTAATTCTTAATTTCTTTTCTGCCAATCTTTTTGAGTTTAAATAATGTACCATGGGTTGATAAACCATAAAAAAATAAATAAAATAAATCCTTCTATCATACCAGAAAATCAGACAAATATTTCTTTAACATTATGTCCCTTCAAGACTGGGGCAATCAGGACACCTGAGTTTGAGTTTTAAAGGTATATCAACACCTCTGTGGGTTATTTAATGCCAGAAAGGTGGGGTTTTAAGGTATTTTTTTAATATTCGGTTATAGCAAGAAGGTTGATGTAGTCAGATTTTAATGAAATTTTTTTTTTTTTAGAAAACTGAAAATGTAATTTTGTATTCAAAAATGAATTGCTGAGAATTTTTTTTCCCCTTTCAAAAATGTGTTATGGTAGTAATGTTTTTTTCGTCAAAAAAATGTATATTTTCCTATAAAAGTATTTTTATGTGTATATTTCTACAAAAGTGTATTTTTATACTTTCTTAGTGTTTTGACCCCAGTTTGAGGGTTAACTGTTTGCCCATAGCTGGGACCCTAACAGGTGCTACCACTCCGGGTCAGAGTGTACCTGGGAACAACAGAAATTAAGAGGTGGTCCCATGCTCCTCACCACCTCCCAATCAGAGGCCTTGCTGCCGGATGTAGTTTACCGTCATGCCCAGGACCTATGACACCTGAAAAAAAAGTCAGATGATACAGACGCAAGAATGTGATAAAGATGAGGATGTTCATGGTAAATAATGATAAATCCTAATTGCAGAAAAAAGATAAATGAATCAATGGAATATGCTTAAAATTCTTGCTTGGGAAAGGTATAACTCCCCAGCTATGGGTTAAATATGGAACAACAACTGATGTTCTTAAAAAAAATTCTTAATGCAATATTAACTTGCAAAAAAATTTAAAAAACAAAAGAATCAAGGAAATCCGCTTAAAATTCATGCTTGTTTAAGAGTTGCTTAATAAAAGACGTTACATAATTGGGAATTGGTTACATAGAGAAGACATCAACAAGAATTCAAAGACAGAAATAGCATGAAAAAATATGATAACTTGTTTTATGGTTTACTATTTTTTTGTTTTGTTTTAAATCATCTGATGTTTGGCTCCCATAAGAGATTTTTATTTTTTTTTAGCTGGGTAACAGAAATCTTAGAAGCCAACCAAACTCTCCT